>CM022710.1:18089111-18298851 GCA_012295165.1 Asparagus setaceus
AGATCTTATGTTTGAGAAAAATTTCAAAGAAAATTTGGTTGCACAAACTTTTGTTAATAAAGAAGCTAAGTTCAAATTGCATAACACCATTGAAACCTACCTTTAATTATTGCAAAAATCATTGAACCCCTTGGAATGTTTTGAATCTAAGCACTTCATTGTTTATATCATTTTAAAGCTCTTTAGAACTGAGGTAGAATCTTCAACAATAAGGTAGGATTTAATGTAGAATTTAAACTTCTCATCTTTCATCTTTAATTCTACATTTGCTTGTCTTTGTGTCTCATCATAATAATAAAAGATTTTATTCTTCTCTCATTTGAGAGTTTCTTGTTCTTTTGAAAATAATGAAATTGTGCTTGAACAAACCTTTGAAGAACTCTTATCGATAAACTTAGCTTTTAGAAAACAAACAATCAGAATTTAAACCCTCAAATATAGATCTTATGTTTGAGAAAAATTTCAAAGAAAATTTGGTTGCACAAACTTTTGTTAATAAAGAAGCTAAGTTCAAATTGCATAACACCATTGAAACCTACCTTTAATTATTGCAAAAATCATTGAACCCCTTGGAATGTTTTGAATCTAAGCACTTCATTGTTTATATCATTTTAAAGCTCTTTAGAACTGAGGTAGAATCTTCAACAATAAGGTAGGATTTAATGTAGAATTTAAACTTCTCATCTTTCATCTTTAATTCTACATTTGCTTGTCTTTGTGTCTCATCATAATAATAAAAGATTTTATTCTTCTCTCATTTGAGAGTTTCTTGTTCTTTTGAAAATAATAAAAATAATTAAAAAGAGAAAAAAATTTGACTTCATCCTCCTCATACCAAAGGTAATTGCAGATTTTTTTATCATTGTTCGAAGCCGGCCAAATAAATGTAAGTACTTCAATTTTATCTACTTTACTATGTGCATTATAGAGTTTGCATTGAGGACAATGCTAAATTTAGGTGTGGGGTGGGGATTAGTCATTTTTCTTTTTATGTTATTTAAAAATAATAATAATATCATCACTTGCCAACTTAATAGAGTTGATTAATAATTGATCTATTTGATAAAATTTTAAATTTTCTAATCCTTAGTTAGTTTTACACTCAAGTTTACCTTTTATGATAACTCCAAATAAATTTCTTAAGAAATAATTTTCAAAGTAGTATACTTTACTTAAGTCTTTACTTAGACTTTTAATTAAAGTAATGAAATTTTTACATGCTCATCTTAGAGTTAAAAATAAATTCTCAAGTGTTTTGATCTAAATATTTTTAAGACATATATATACATATACACATATATATATTAAAAAACTAACAAAAGAAGAGTGTGAAAATGGGCACCAACTAATATATTCTTAAAATCCAAGGTGGTTCTATCTTACTAAGCTGAAGTAGACCGAGTAATTAAGCCCAAGGAGTATTTCTGTGCTTAATGACCTAAGCCCAATTGGGTTGGGATCCATTGGCCGAAAACTCGTTAAATGATCATTTAGAAAGCCCTATCAAGTAGAACAAAATCACCAAGGAATAAAGAGTAATAAAATTTAAAAAATTTAACTAACAATATTTTTATATATATAGTTATATTTGTATATATGTTCTTGAAAAATAAATTGATTAAGAGACTTGAAAATTGTTTAAAACAAAGAGTTTGCATGTTCTTTTCAAAAATTTTAAATTAAATTTCTAAGTTAGACTTGGTTTTGTATAGCTATAATGAAAATATTTTCTAAAGAAAATTACCTTGGAGTTATACTTAAAAACGTCTTCTTGAGTATAAACTAGCTTTAATTAGAATGTTTAAATATATCATGTAAATTAATTATACTTTGACTTCTTTAAATAGGCAAGTTGGCCGAATTTTGTGGGTATATTCTCTGCAAACCCTCACGAGACTACAACTCGTCCACGAAGGTAACCTAGGGGTTTAAAGGCTTGTTGTATGTGCTAAATACAGCCGCGATTCCTGCGAAAGTGAGTTAGGTTTTCTTTTTATTTTCTTTGGTAGAGGACTAGCAAAAGTTTAGGTGTGGGGGTATTTAATTTTTATATTTTAATTACAATTTTATACCCTCATTATCTATTTTATATGAATAAAGATATTACTAATAATTATTTTTGTCTTAAATTGCAGGTTAATGAAGAAAATATGAATAAAAGTCCAAATGACTCAACTCTCCTATTTTTTACCTTTTATTGAAGCCCAAATACGAAGTCAAAGGAAGGCCCAAGACTACTCAAGAGCCCATGTGAAATTCATGAAGAAAAATCAGCCAAAAATCGTGTTGGCTGGAAACCAATCGGTCGGCCAATCGGTCGACCAATCGATCGGCCAACTGATTGGCCAACCGATTGATTTGCACCAGAATCTGATCAATGGCTGAAAATTAATTCTTGGAGCTCAAGTTTGATCCTATGGTCCTCATCCACTGTGTAGGGCTATAAATAGGGGTAAAGGGAGAGAGGTTTGAGTGTGAACAATTTTATAAAAACTCTATTTGGAGAGGAGGGTTACTCTTAATTGAGAAGACCTTCCAAAAATTATAACTTTTTGTTGCAATAAATAAAAATATTTTTTTTCACCCCTCCATACTTGTTTTTTCTCCTTGTTCAATGATGGAAAGAGGAGGAGGATGAAGATATGAATATGTGGGTTTGTAATTTCTTTAATTTCTTCTTGTTAGAGTAGATTTACTTTCATTCAATTTAATTTCATGCAATTTATTATAATGCAATGTCTTTAATTCTTGCTGTTTTGTAATTAATTTGATTTCTCTTTTTTTTTTCTTTAATTCGCCTTGAGGCTTAAAATCTCTTGGGAATCACTCCTTTTCTAAATGTGGAGCTATTATTTGGATCCCTAGAGATTATTTTAAACTAGCATTATATCCAACTCACTCTTGTGAGATTGAGATTTGCTAAGTGGATCTACTCTAGATTTCACCATCTTTAATCATCCTCTATATTTTACCTTCTTTATTTGTCGCTTTATTTTCTCTTTTATTTTATTCATGGAGATCATAATTAGGGATCTCTAGAGATTATTTAAAACTAGCTTCATATCCTACTCACTCTTCTCGAGATTGAGATTAGCTAAGTGAATCTACTCTAGATTCTCACTATCTTAAATCAACCCTCCATCTTTTACTTTCTTGCTTTTCATTTGTCTCATATTTTTCTTTATTCTTGATTCTTGATTTCATTGATTTTACTTCTCTCTCAATATCATATTCCTCCATGTGCATATAATCTCAAACCTAGTTTTGTTATTATGTGCATATAACCACAACCACATTCTCAACTTCATTTTCTCCTCTTTTGCACATAATCGCATTCACTCTTCTAATCTCTCCACATCCACATTCACATTATTTACCACTTCTAATTTGTCACACACAACATAAGAACTAATATTGACCAAAATTCATACTTTCACCTTCCTTGTGGGATCGATAACTTTTTATACTATAACTTGGTAAGTTGTATACTTGCAACTTTAGGAGGTAATCATTTATTTCCCTATCACTTAATAAGAAAAGAGATAATCCAAATCATAGTAAAAGTTGGAGATGAAAGAGATCAATAAATGGTTGTGATTAACTCTTAAAATCTGTAAATTACCGTTGTCACCATCAATGGTTCCTCACGACCATCGATGGTTCCCATAGCACCATTGATGCATGCCCTATAGAGTAACAATGGTTTGATTTTGAGTTTCAGGAAATCTACAACTAGCAACTGTACACCATCGGTGGGGTAATGACCATCGATGGGTCATTGTAGACCACCGATGGTATGAAATCAACTTTCTGAAATGCTGCCATTGGTATTGTACACCATCGATGAACCTTGACCATCAATGGGTCCTCTTTGACCATCGATGGTTCTAAGGTTGAAATCAGTGTAAATGTTGATTTTCATGTCATTTCGCCTCGTAACCTTCTTAAATATATTTTTTTTTGTACTATATCATCTCAAATAGATATTAGTACCAAAATGAGAGTTTATTATTACGCAAACAAGAGCTATTGTACGGACTACGTCCTAACAAAGTATTGCTTTAACTTCGAAAAATCCGACGTGCAACCTCTTAGAGAGTCAAGAATTGAAACTGAAGTTGGTTTCTCTATTGAAATTGAATAACATGTTGAATATGTAGGAAATATTTATATTAATATATGTATATGAAGGAAGAACGTAAATCAAGTATGATTATTGTGAAAGGATTCAAGATCTATCATGTGGACTTTAGTTAGCTCATAGCATGTATATACATATAGGTACATTTTAGTTCACTTTAGGATTAGGATTGAAAATTAACTTTCCGGGGTTAAGGATTAATCTCATGTCTACTTGACCAGAAGACTAAGACTAGCCCATGATTGGATCTAGAACTGATAATCAAAATGGATGGTTTGCATGATAAACACAGTAGCTATAATTCTCAAACTATCCATAAACGGCGCAAATCTTCCTGCTCTTATGACTTTCTCATTTGTGCAGCTTCTGTCATTGCATGGCAAAATCAGACTAGTCAAGCTCAGATCTAGGTCCGAAATTGGGATTCAAAATATAGTGGACTTTACTCGTATACCCAAGTCAGACATTCTTTCACAAAGGGTGAGTCTGGTAGCTTGCAACTACAGCTACAATGCAAATATCAATTGCATGCAACTGATGTGTCATGACTGTTCTTGTTGCATGCAACTGCAGTTATAATTGTTTGGTTCAATTTTTAATTTTACAACCTTTAGTTACAGTTGTCCGGTTAAGCTTGGAACTTTTCATATGAAACTTTTTTTTTTTACTTTAAATGAATTGAGAAAAGTTATTAAACTCTTTTAAAATTTTGAAAATGTATAAATTGTTTTAAATTTGTAACTGAGGGGTGTTTTGTAACTGTAATTACAATTGTAACAATCAATTGCAACTCAATAAAGTTGACCTACTTACACGCAACTGTAATTATAACCATTCCCGTTGCAAGCTATGAAACGCCCTTGAAAAGAATTCAGGGGTAATCAAAATTTCAACCGCACAAAGCGTTGGCCCCACGCAGTACCTCCTCTGACACTTGTCACGGAGACCACGTGTTGCATTAAACCGGACAAAAACGGAGCGTTACGAGTTCACAGCATGGAAAAAGGTAATTAACTAGAAGACACGGAAAAGGGGGGCTGACGGTTTCACTTTCACGAGTTTGGTCCGTTTCAGGAGATTTATTCATATAACACCCTTTTTATTTTCATATTTAATAAATACGTCTAAAGTTGGTTATCCAGGAATCGGCCTTTTCTAAAATTTACAATTTAAAGGGAGCAATCTGCAAAAAAGGGCGGCCTTTTATATTCTCCTCTCTTTTTTAAGTTTGGGGGAACGAAGTGCTGATCTCCTCCCTTCGCTCTCATCGTTTCTCCTCACTTTCTCTCTCTCCCCCTCTTCTTTGCTCCTCCGTCGCTGTTGAATGGGAACGCCGTTGGAGGCTCCGGCGGAGGCTATCCGGTGATGGGTACCGAAGGCGTCAGGGCGGCGACGGCGGCCGTGAACGAGGGATCGCCGTCGCCCATTGATGAAGGTGATTGAAAGAAGCTATTAGGGTTTTTTTTTTCTTTTTCCCTTTTACTTTTTGAGTTCTGCTTTGGAAATTGTTTTTTATTTTATTTATGATAGTACAATCTTTTGGGCTTCATCCTTCATTTATCATCTTGTCGAGGATTTCCTCTTCTTTTTATCATTTCAAAAGTTCAGCCTCATAAAGTTCAATGATTATTATCAAACTAGTGTTTACTGTCTGCATATCAAATGTTATTCATTTTTTTTTCTTTTCTGTTTTTCACTGGTTGTACGCTGCAGAGGCGATATGGCAAATGAATTTAAGGCGGATGGAGCCCGGACCTTATCCTGACCATCCGGCCAATAGGAAGCTGGTAAATTTCGTCTCCCTGTAGGCTATGGTACCTTGTATTAAACTTGAAGTTTTAAATTATTTTTAGCTACAGTTGTTTCTTGCTCCAGCTGTGAACCGCTGCTTATTAGTTTGATGTGTTATGACATTCTCCGTGCTTTCTTTGTATTGTACTTTTAGGGCTTGTTTGGATTGGAGCTTAGTGAAAGGAAGTTAAGGTAACATGGGGTAAGTTAAGTTAGGGGTAAGTTAAGTTAAGGAAAGGTACGAGAACATGTAAAACTTGTTTGGCAAAATTAGTAAGGTGAACCAATGGGAACTTAGTTCATCCCGTTTGGAAAGTTTAATAAAGTGAAGGGAAGGGAAGAGAATATATGTAAAGTAACATAAATAACCTTACATGTTATTAAGTCATATTATTATTAGAAATCTCGACCATTGGATTAGATCTTGATAAAAGGTAAAAAAGTCTTTCTATAACTGTTGTTCTCCCCTCCTCTAACTTCACTCTCATTACACCCCAATTTGAGGGGTAAGTAAAAAGTCTATTTTTTTCCCCTTCTTTACCTTAACTCCCCCCCCCACAATTACCTAGCATAAATTTATTCCCAAACAATGATAAAGGCTACCATAACTTCTCCTACCTCTCATTGCCCTCAATCCAGACAAGGCCTAAGGTATAGTTCCTTTACTATCTTAATACGTGTGAATTATTGACCTTGTTGCATTATGCATTGTAAAGCTGGGCATTCAACTATTGTCCAATGTTAATTTGCAAGCGTATGGCCAATTGGTTAGCTTACCAAAATAGTTTATGACACCTAATGTCGATTTGCTTTTCTAATGATTTAATTTAATAGAATATGGCTTCTTATTTTTACCAGCATTCTTCGGTAACTCTTGTTCTTCTAGAGTAGGCATTATTATGTACGGTATGATGTTAGAGGGCTGTAACTCACTTGGACGGGATGCCTGTGCAAGTTCTAGCCATGTCTACGAAATGCAAAGTAGAATGAGTTTCTTGATTCTAATGTTGCCTCTCCCTAAATTGATATGACATCTCAAAAATCTCAAACGACTTGAATTTGATTAGTTGCGTTGAGTCTAGTGCGCTTATTCAGTGTTAACAAATTCCATAAGTTTCACTATTGATGGAAATATTCCCTCTAACTAACCTTGTCCTTTTCAAGCATGACAGTGGCCTATTAGGCGTTACGTTAGCACGTCAGACTGATTTGGCCTTTCATGCTTCCTCATTCACCTTATTTTCTTTTACTAATTTTTATAATCTAGTATCAACCATTAGTTCATAATAAATTGTAGTTTTTAACATATTTGAAGAAGAGATCTGAAGAAAAGCAAATTTTAAGAATGAAAAAAATTTCTCTCCCTTTATTATATTGATCAAGGAATAAGAGTTGTACTTTATGACAACTATTTCGGGCTAATTATGGAAAAATATTATAATCATTTGGCATATGCCCAGTGAGCGCTCCCATTATGCCCTCTTCCCCTACAACTCATTTTGCATGTGTAACGTGTTTTAGGTAGCTAATAATGCTTCCAATTATTCCTTCATGTCTTTGTCAATATGATCCAAATTTGTCCTCGCTTCACACTAATATTTTCTCCCATACACCCCCTCAAACTGATGATGCGTCATCCATCACTTTGCTAAACTCAAGGATCGTTGTCGCGGCCACGTAGAGGAGATCTCGTCACGAGGAAATATTTAGGATGCAAAACTTTTGTAATTGGATAAAACAACTTTTCCGGATATATACTGATATCAAGAACAAGCTCGACAAAAGATCAAAAGGCAAGAGCAGAATCTCGTCACAAAACAACCAGACACGAGAGAAAGTGTCATACAACTGAATAAGCCAAAAATGGGTTCGCACAAAATACTAATGTCAAGAAGGAGATTTAACAAAAACCGAAAGGTAAGAATGGGATATCATGTAAAGCCAGCCAATAGAGAAAGTCACTACAATGAGATCGAACGACAAGGCACTTTCGGATTGCACTTGGGTCAAGAAATAATATGAAAGAAAAGTTTGAAGAAAGTGTGGAATCCTCCAGTAGCTTCAAGATTTAGAAAAAGAGGGTTTCTAGCTTTAAAAACGTTCTCCAATACTATATCAAATTTCAAGAAATAATATGAAAGAAAAGTTTGAAGAAAGTGTGGAATCCTCCGTAGCTTCAAGATTTAGAAAAAGAGGGTTTCTAGCTTTAAAAACGTTCTCCAATACTATATCAAATTTCAAGAAATAATATGAAAGAAAAGTTTGAAGAAAGTGTGGAATCCTCCGTAGCTTCAAGATTTAGAAAAAGAGGGTTTCTAGCTTTAAAAACGTTCTCCAATACTATATCAAATTTCAAGAAATAATATGAAAGAAAAGTTTGAAGAAAGTGTGGAATCCTCCGTAGCTTCAAGATTTAGAAAAAGAGGGTTTCTAGCTTTAAAAACGTTCTCCAATACTATATCAAATTTCAAGAAATAATATGAAAGAAAAGTTTGAAGAAAGAAAAAAATTCTATGTTTCTTATATTGATCAAGGAATAAGAGTTGTACTTTATGACAACTATTTCGGCTAATTATGGAAAAATATTATAATCATTTGGCATATGCCCAGTGAGCGCTCCCATTATGCCCTCTTCCCCTACAACTCATTTTGCATGTGTAACGGTTTTAGGTAGCTAATAATGCTTCCAATTATTCCTTCATGTCTTTGTCAATATGATCCAAATTTGTCCTCGCTTCACACTAATATTTTCTCCCATACACCCCCTCAAACTGATGATGCGTCATCCATCACTTTGCTAAACTCAAGGATCGTTGTCGCGGCCACGTAGAGGAGATCTCGTCACGAGGAAATATTTAGGATGCAAAACTTTTGTAATTGGATAAAACAACTTTTCCGGATATATACTGATATCAAGAACAAGCTCGACAAAAGATCAAAAGGCAAGAGCAGAATCTCGTCACAAAACAACCAGACACGAGAGAAAGTGTCATACAACTGAATAAGCCAAAAATGGGTTCGCACAAAATACTAATGTCAAGAAGGAGATTTAACAAAAACCGAAAGGTAAGAATGGGATATCATGTAAAGCCAGCCAATAGAGAAAGTCACTACAATGAGATCGAACGACAAGGCACTTTCTCGGATTGCACTTGGGTCAAGAAGTAGTTTGAGAGGAAAACAAAAGATAAAAGCAGAATCTCATCATGCAGAACCATAGAACACAAATGTCGAGGTGTGAACAAAGACACCGAAATCGAAGAGAGATAACCAACAATGTAAACGAGGGAGATACCGTAAGATAATGTTGACGCGGACAAGTATCTCGATAGGAAATCAAATGATAAGAGCTAATCTTATTATGGATAACTAGAGAATATTGATGTCAAGGTGTGAACAGAGACTCGAAGATCAAAGAGAGGAGGCCATCAACATTGCTAACGGGGGAGGCATCATAGGTGCTGTTTGAAATGGAGCCAACAAAATTCTTGAAGATGTTGCAAAGGAGGAAAAATTCATGGTGATTAAAAAGATTAATCGTTGACAAAGCCATCAAGGGGTTAAGTGTGAAATCCCATCAGCGGCTCCAAAGTTTAGAAAGAGAGTTTCTTGCTTTAAAAACCTGCTTTAATACCATACCAAATTTGAAGAAGAAGTATGAAAATAGTTTGAAGAAAGTGTGGAATCCCCCTCCGTAGCTTCAAGATTTAGAAAAAAGAGGGTTTCTAGCTTTAAAAAACGTTCTCCAATACTATATCAAATTTCAAGAAATAATATGAAAGAAAAGTTTGAAGAAAGAAAAAAAAATTCTATGTTTCTTATATTGATCAAGGGGTAAGAATATTACAATGATTCAAATCTATCTTATTCACACATGTTCAATAAGTGGTAGTAATCATTCCGATTACGCCCTCTTCCTTCCAATTGGCCAACACATTTTGTGCTTGTGTTATTTGTTAAGGGCAGCTAATAATACTTCATATTGTTCCTTGATTCTTTTGGATGTAGTTTAAATTTATACTTCTTCCATATTGACATTTTCTCTTTTAATAATTTCTTTGAGAATGATGTGTTGTAGTTTTTGTTTGCTCTTGAAGCGCTCCTATGTAGAATGGGAGGGATTGCACGTGTGTTGATTGTTGGAGAGTATAATAAATCATTCAGCAAAAGTCATGTAAAAATAAAGATTGTTAATTGACAAAGAGACTACCATTTTAGTTATAATAATTGCTAATTCAAAAGGTTTCCTTTTTTCTAAATATCCTAAAGTTTTACCACTTCTAAAATAAATATATGAAGTTTTTTGGTAGATTACTATCTCAATTTTTTCACTACTTAGAGATCAATACATTCATGCTAACTTAATTTTAAAGAATATGCTAAAACATGATAGCATGACATTCACACGGTGGTGTTCGGAATTCTAGATATTTTCTCTTTTGGGAAAAATATCTACTACTGCTCATCTTCCGCTTTTAATTTTGTCCTTTTTCCTCGAAACTTAAAACTCCTCTCTTATTAGTTACATTAACCAAGCCTTCTTTTCTTTCAATACAATTTCCAAGAACCAACTATTTTAACCAAATCCACATTATAAAAGTCAATAAAATCTTGAAATATTAATACAAAAAGAATAATAGATTTGCATTACCCTTAATCATTAAAAGAAAAAACCTTAAGATTCAAAATTGGGGTAAAGATAGAAAAGAAGGGGCATTGTGATGGCGCGAAAAGAGGTGGAAATAAGCGAGTTATGATAAAAGGCGCGGGAGTTACCGCTGTAAGGGGTTGGTAAGAAGAATAAGAAGGGGTGAAATGGTTGTTCTATCTCAACTTTGTTAAATTTCTCTGACAAACTTTGAGATATTTAACAGTGTTAGACATGTTAGTATGTTACCAAGTAATATGATTTTATATGACCTATTCTTAAATAGCCACATTTAAATAGAGTATACCATCTACTTTTAATCTTCCAAAGAGGCTGTTATAGTCTATATTTGAGCATATTGGTTGTGGTAGCTTCTTCCATTTCAACAAGCCTTTGTTGGAAAGTATGAACTTGTCAAATACTCTTCTTTTATTAGATTTGCAACCAAATGCTTATAGCTTAGGGATGGAGTAAGGTGATTCACATCCTATATGAGAAAAGAAAATATGTGAAGATCAAGAGTTTTCTTAAAGTCTTCTTTGATTAGCAAAAACAAAATTTAGACCATAATTCATGTTTTCAGCTAAATTTTTTTCCTTCTTTTTATTGATTCACAACGGGAAGCATGTGAGGTTGATCTAGGATAAATGTCAAGACGTGTAGTATTATGCGCCAGAAAATATGAACTCTGACGAACGATATGGATAGAATAAGACGGCTATCCTTGCAAAGTAGAGCACAAGAAATGACAACACCTATAGGGGCAAATATTATATATGAATATAGATGTATATATCAATACGAGTGTATGATATTGGATATAAATATGAGCTATCACCTCATTTAACAAAATGAGCTACTAAGAGATAAAAGTTGTGAGGTTCACATATTTCGATGTGACTTGTAGGGTGGGCCATACCACTAGTCTATTTATTGGTAGAGCCTAATCTAGTACAAGCATATGTGTGTCACAAGTTGGAAGATGTTAAAGTTGTGCTAAAATCACACCCAAACTATGTCAAATCTGGCATATGTTGCTTTGTATTTTTATGAACCAAAAATCTCTCTAATGTATTTGGTAAAATCTTTTAACTTTTTTAAAAGTTGGTTCACACAAACATGCAAGGTCTTATTCTTTGGATTTAGCATTGTTCCAATGTGTCTGATATGTGCCTGGAAAATAGCATACAATTGTGAAAGTGCTGATTCTTCTAATATGTATCAGATAGGAGTGGAAACAACCGAAGCAAATTGAATAGCTCATTGTTCAAACTTGGTTCATTTTCGATAGATTGAATTCATGTTCTAATTATTTGAGTACCAAAAGCATATTCGGATTCGATTTGGTAATATTTTGCCTATTCGTCTCATATTCGTCGTGAACATTGGCTAGAACAAATGATAGTGCTTTTTTCTTGTATTTGATAATTTGACATTTTTAAACTTGGGTCACGGTTCAAGCCCAGTGGTTTGTATCTTTTTATATAGTATTTAGTTTTGACATTGTAAAAACATTACTACCTATAAAATGTTTTGACATTTTATTTAACAATTTACATTTTTATAAAGTATTTGACTTTGACTTTGTGGTTTGTATTTTGTTATATAGCATTTAGTTTTGACATTGTAAAACATTTTTACTTATAAAATGTTTTGACATTTTACTTAACAGTTCACATTTTTTATAGTATTTGATTTTGACATTTTAAAACATTTCTAAGAATGCGTTGATATTTTACTTAACTATAAAATAAGTTTGCACATTACGATAAACTTTTCAATATTGGTTCCAAACGTCTAATGTATATAAATAAAAATTGAAGACTAAAACTCCGAAGCACGAGGTCCATACTTTAAGTCTCCTATTCTACTCAATCCACTATACTGAACTTGAGCAAACTCTAGCCTAACAAACCTGCAACATGCTTTAAGTAATCAAGTTAAACATAAGCTTAAGTCTAATTAATGGGAAACACTCTGCTACCAATAAGAGAAGCACAAATTGGATAAAGAAGGGGGCAAAGAGAATGGGCTGGTAAATGAAATCAAAGGCGACATAGGCACTCCAAATAATAGAGACTCAAATTGAACAAAAAATCAATCTTTATAAATAGAACCCCAAAAAAAATATTGACATTTACGATAAACCAAATTCCAAGTACAGAGATTAATGTGAGCAAAATGAAGCAAGGTCGAATCTTATCTTCGTCCACTCATTAGAATTCATGGATAGTAGTTTGAAATACTCAACATAGAGTATAATATATACCTGAATGAAAGTTGCATAACCGTGTGCAAAATGGAGTAAGATAGAATCTTGCCTTGACATGTTCGTAAGGATTCATTGCCTGTAATTTAAAAATCCTCAACATACAGTATAAAACCCGCATGACAGTTGCATAACCATATATTAGAATTAGTGTCATCATTATGAGTTGTTAAGGATGCATAAAATTGATAAAATCTTGACATAACAAATATTGCCCAATTAACTTAAGAGTCGAGATTATCAACAATCACAATAAATGATTATTAGCAAACTAATTCCAAATATTCTAAGATCCAGATTACATAAATCCATACCAACCTTATTTCTTTAGAAGAATTATAGAAAAATTACAGAAATTACAGAAAAATTTTAGAAGGTAGAACTAAGAAATAATAATGGAAGAATTTTGAAAGATTCTTTTATCGGGAACAAATGCTCTATACAAATCATGAATAAAATAGAAATTAATGATGATACTTTTAGTTGATGTAGAGTGTAAAGATTGGTGAATTAATGATCAAATAGAATATGTTGAGAATCGGTTGAGAAAACAAAGGAGAGAAAAATGTGTTAGGAAAATTAAATAAATAAATAAATAAGTAAATTGAAAGAGAAGATCTAAATGGAAAAAAACCTAAAACTGGAGAACTATCTGACATGTCATGGGTGGATCTAAATGAAAAAAAATACTAAAACAGGAGACCAAAAGAGAGACCAAACCTTAACTTCCAAATTGAACGATGATGAGCAAAATTAAAGATTCATGAGTGAAAGGGAGGGTTTTGGTGTTTCAAACAGGCCGGAGAAAAGAAGAAGAGGCGATGGTAGAGAGAAGAGGATATGAGATAGGATGTGAGAAAGATGAACCGGCCTCAAGAATTGGAGGTGGTGCTCATTAAACACACGCTGCGTTTTGCAACTATTTTCAAGATCCAGAGCTTGGAAAGAGGCAGTGCTTGAACTGAAGAGGCGAAAAAAAATAATTTTATTAATTACAGAAATTCAAATAGCCAGTGACGTGAGAGTTTGACACGTAGCAAAAAATGCAACCAGCGGTTACGGTTTTATTACTATAGTATTGATATTGAGATTAATATTATTAAGTTAATTAGCTCTTAAAAGGTTAATTTAGTCTATTTTGAAAGTTTAATTATTTCTGGTGTATACAACCCTCGACAACCCCTGGACAACAGTCATCTGCTGGGGAATTGCATACTGGCCTCTATCAAGAGAATTTTTTTTTCCAAGTCTTTGTTGGCATGGTCCTTCAAACTATGCTTAAGTACTTAATCCTCAAGGGTTGCTTCAAGTTTCCAACTGGAATTCCTATCCTTTATGTACCATTTGTCTTCTGGTTCTATGGCATTCACTCAAACAAAATCACATATAATATAAAACAACAAATATTCGATCAAACACGTGCACGCGCGCGTGCACACGCCCCACATATCTGTCTGCAAAGCGTACAACTGTGCCCTTATCATTCTAATCTAGTTATTCTGCACATGGCTTTTTATCCTTTTTTTCATGGTTCTTCTCAATGTGTGAAAGTGGTTGGGGCAGTAGATTATGGTCTTGTAGACATTAATTTTTTTTTTCAGATTATGTACGCCAAAAAGTTGTACAATAACTAATTTTTCAAGTAGCTTGTGATGCCTTATTAGGAACAGATGCAGTTTCCATGTTGTTCCCAAGCATATACGGTGATGGAGTGAATAATAAGTTCCATAAAAGATCAACTGTAATTTTAACCGAGAATGGTTGTTGGACTTTAGCATTATGTTCATGGATAAATGTCAAAGGAAGTTCGAAGCTCCTAGTTTGGGCCTTACAAATTTCAAGATGAAATGTATAAGGCGGTTATTTGTGTTAAGGCTCATATAGGATACTGCATCACTGAGGAAACTGGCTTAAGTTCTTCATTCTAAGATTTATGATTTTTCGTTTTCCTTTTTTCTTCCTAATTCCTTTATGATTCAATCTTCTTTGCAGATCAGTCGTTCACATTTTGAAGCTCATGCTGGGAGAGTCATATGCTTAAACCGTGAGTTATTGCTAGAAAGTTACTGCATCTTGCTAATTTGCTTCATGATCTCCCAAACTAACTGCTTTTATTTTTTTCATTTTATAATCTATTTCCAGATGTCATCATATTTATCTTCCTGGTGGTGGATTTTCATTGGACGAGCTATCAGCTTCACTATCCGAAGAAAATGATCTTCCTGGTGGTGGATTTTCATTTGGTAAAGACTTGCTGTTTTGTGATGTTTGTCCAAGGTCCTTCAACTTTGGTAATAACCCTTTTCTTTAGTTTTTCATAACTTTTGACATTTATGAAATTCTTGGGTTTACTGCTTAAGTTTAAACAGTAAACCAAATCCTCAGTTTACTGCCCAAGTTTAAGCATCATTGTTCTAGTGTCAATACTAAAAGCTTCTTATCTTGTAGCTTCGCTTTGTGCTTATGCGCTGATATGGAAATTCAATTTCTCAACCTTCATGGTTTTATTATTGCCATCCTCTATGATGGTGAGTTCGATCAAAACAACATTTTATTGCATGTCATTTTTGTCTCATTTATGATTGTTTTGCTTTGAGAATTTTCCATTTACAATTTGGTAATTGTAGGTACCATCATGACAATATCAAAGGACCGAGTGAAGCGATCTCCAATGCCTGACAGTTGGAAGCTGAAGGAGATTTTTACTACTGGTTTCATGTTTCGCAGTTACTGGGCATTGATGAGTGTATTTTTTTCTGGGCAATGAAGGATGCTGACTTCTTCTCTGTAAGCAACTTATTCCCTAGCTTATGTTGACTTGAATATGTCCTATTTCTGTTATAAGTTTTGTTAGTTTCATATAAGCAGTTACTATTTCTAACATGTTTTATTCGCATGTGTAGGCATGATAAATTTGGTGTACGATCAATTAGGCGTAGTGAGGTGGAATGATGGCTGCTTTGATCGACCTAATTTGACCGTCCTAATTCCATTTACAATTAATTTGACCATCCTGTTGTAACTTTCACATACAGCCCTTCAACATCCCAGTGGTGCAGCGATTAAGGGAATCTTTCAGAAAGCAGGGAGGGGAAGTCCTGAAAGCTTTCGTTTCAGAACCTCGGCAAATGACTTCTTGAAATGAAAATATTGAAGCGGAGATATCAAACATTCAAGCATCAGTCAAGTTACCTTCCAAATTCATGATTCTGACTCTTCGATCAGGAGACCTCTTACATGATCAGAAAATTCAAGACCTTCCAAGTTCCACATGATTCATCCTGTTACTATGCATTCTGCTTCATTTTAGAGGGGTGAAAGTGGAAAGTGCTAATTGCGGATTGAACCCTTTTATTATCTTCCAACTGCGGATAGGCCCCCTATAGTTCTATTGTTGCGGGTGCACCACCTGTGCTATTGCCCAATTGCAGATAGACCACCTAAGTGAATTTTTTTGACTCTTTTACCTTAGATGTATTTCTTTGTTCTTTGTTTCTGACCCTTAAAAATAGTTCCTTGTTCAAAAATTGTGAATCTACATTTTCTTTCTTTTATGATAAATTTGTATTAAACTGAAACTGATGCGGTGTGATACACGTTCTCATGTAGTTGCCTGCTTATCCTGTTTGAATATATTGAATTTTACATTCTAATTTATAAATGTAGAACCACATTATTAGTTTGAGCTTAAGGATGTAACTAGATTATCAATACTAAAGATTACCAGGTTTCTTTTTTCTGCTTCCTTCGTTTATTTTAGTTTAATTTATTTTATTTTATTTTATTTTTAGCTCATATTATAAAAGCTGTTTGGTCACAAAGAATGTATAATTTGACCTTAATAACTACGTACAAGTTGTGGAATAGCTATTTTGGTTATTGTTATTTCTTTACAGTTTACACCTCAGATTTTCCACTTATTATGGGAAACCAGTAAAATGCACATGCCATCCATTTAAGGAATATAACAGACATTTCTACATTACCATCTAACTTAAATTAAAATTTTGAACAAAACTATTTTGGGTTTTTCTTATATTAAGCCCCCAAAGCATCAACATTTTAAGTAAGTCCCCCAATTTTTGTAAGTTGTTTCAAATAGGTTCCTATGGTTAGTTTGACCACACATCAGCCTAACACCGTTAACTTGCCTGGTTAAGTCCTCATCTTCTTCAAACAAATACAAGATTACTGTCAATGGCTGCTTCCCGTATCTCGTTAAAATCCAAACGGAAATCCCCTCCCTCCCTCCCTAATTTTGCCACCCTTTCTTTGGTACTATGTTCTACTTTAAAATTTCCTATGACTTTGGTGTTTGAGGGTTTTCAAGCTTTTTAGATGAAATTAGATACTCCCTTGTCACAAATACATGATATTGTTTAATCCATGTCACAAATACAGAGCACATTCATAAATTGTTAGCTCAAACAGTGAGCACTTCCACATATTAAATATGGCGAACAAGTCCTTTTTTTATTTATTTATATTGGCATCTGTTGAGTTCCTAGAGAATATTCTGAGTCCATATTCATTTTAGATCTTTCTTAAACGAAAATAGGGATTTAAACCTTTATTTCTTGGGAAAAATGTGTCAAGGCCCCCAAAAAAATAATCTCATGTGGCCCAGCCCCATGAAGTTTTTCCCATAAGCTTTAACCCCAAATACCAATATTTATTGTGATTCACCCCCATTTGACGCTGTTGCAAAAAGTAAACAAAAAATTCTCAAAACTGCCCCTCCTGTACTTCTTCTTCTTCTCTCTGCCTTTCTCTTTTTCTCATGCTCCTTTTCTCCTCCTCTCCCCTTAATCTACCTTTCTCCTCTCTCTCCCTCTTACTCCTGTTACCCTCCGACCCTGATGTCTTCCTCACCCGCCTCCTCCTTCGCCACCACCGAGCCTCCAACCACATCATCTTAAGTAAGTGTTGAGAAGGCTTAGAGAAGAAGGAGAGGTGGTTGGCGAGATGGATGGAGAGGAGCATGGAGAAGGAGTAGGAGAGAAGAAAGGAGAGGTCGAGCTCATCGAGACAGTGAGGTCCGTGGTGATGGGAAGTAAAGGGAGATTGGAAGGGGATATGAATGAATTTGGTGATGAAAGTGCTAGGAGATGAAGGTTAGGGTTAGGGCTTATATCAAGTGGGTAATGGAAGAGGAAGAGGATGATGAGGTTTTTATGATTTGTGTTGTTTGTCAAAATACTTGTGAGTGGCTTGCAGGTTAAAATAAAATTACTTGGGCTAAAAATTTATCAATGTCTATAGAGTATTTGATGAAATGCCAAAGAGAGATGTGGTTTCTTGAAATGTGATAATAAAAGATCATGAGCAAAGAAAATATTATAGAGATATTATAACTGAAAAAACGCAGAAAGTTCTAACTGAAATGTAAGTAATCATTAACGTGTTAATAAAACTGGGATTTGTGTGATGCAAGTTTGGTGATTTCAGGTTTTACAGTATAGACTCATCTTAAATGTTAACTTTAATAGTTACATGTTAACTATTTCTTTCGTTTGTTAACTATCACAGCTATATGTTAACTTTTACCAGAACCTGTTAACTCTTCCTGTCGTGCATTAAGTTTCATAGCTATCTGTTAACTTTCAATAGAACATGTTAGCTTTTAGGGTTTTCTGTTGACTATCACCGTTATATGTTAACTTTTCTCCTAGTCTGTTAACTTTTCCTACTATATGTTTACTTTCACTGCTTTATGTTATCTTTCACCAAAACCCATTAACTTTCCTTCTAGTCTGTTAACGCTCACAGTTAAACAATCCAGAGATGAAATATTTAAATTGCAATCACATAGAACTACACATGTTGATTTGGAGAAAAAGATATGTACTTGCCGAGCTTAGGACGTAACACGTATTCCTTGTAAGCATTAAAAGTCTTGATAACTTGTATTGCTCTACCAAAAGTACAGTTCTACATAGCAATCCACACTAATCACCAATTAGATTCTTTTTGCTATCAATTTGATACGTTTATTGTTGATACCATATATACTTAACAGGTAATACCCAGAGTTAACAACTTTCAGTGAAAATTAAAAGGAAAAGCCAAAAGTTAACAGGTTTGAGTAAAAGTTAATAGCTAACTGAGATAGTTAACACGAAACATAAATAACCAATATATAGTAAACATGTACTTTATATTGATTAGTCTTGCATTCTTACAGCTGATATAGCTTGAATACACAATTTGATTGGTCTTACATTCTTAAAGCAATCCACACTAATCATTTTGGATTCATTCTTTACAAATAGAAGTACTTCCTGGAGCAATACGATTATATTCTGAATTCAAAGAAGCATCATTACCGTGCAAATCACAATGAGTTACAAAAGTCTTGACAATCTATATTGCTCTAGCAGAAGTATACTTCTACATAGCAATCCACACTAATTAATTTGGGTTCATTCTTTACAAATAGAAGTACTTCCTGGAGTAGTACGATTATATTCTGAATTCAAAGAAGTATCATTACCCCATAAATTACAATGAGTTACAAAAGTCTTGACAATCTATATTGCTCTAGCAGAAGTATACTTCTACATAACAATCCACACTAATCAGTTTAGGTTTATTCTTTACAAATAGAAGTACTTCCTGGAGCAGTATGATAATATTTTGAATTCAAAAAAGTATCACTGCTGCACAAATTAAGAAACCAGTCAGATTTTAAAATAAACTATAAAATTAACTTGTGATCGTGAAAATTTACAGGCTCATGTGAAAGTTAACAGGTAACAGTGACAGTTAACAGACGATCGGAATAGTTAACAGGGTCATGTGAGAGTTAACATATAGCTGTGAAACTTAACACACGACAGGAAGAGTTAACAGGTTCTGGTAAAATTTAACATATAGTTGTGATATTTAACAGACGAAAGAAATAGTTAACATGTAACTATTAAAGTTAATATTTAAGATGAGTCTGTACTGTAAAATCTAAAATCACAAAACTTGCATCACACAAATCCCACTTTTATCAACACGTTAATGATTTCTTACATTTCAGTTAGAACTTTCTATGTTTTTTCAATTATAATATCTCTATAATATTTTCTTTGTACATGACCTTTTATTATCACATTTTAAGAAACCACATCTCTCTTTGGCATTTCATCAAACACTCTATAGACATTGGTAAATTTTTAGCCCAAGTAATTTTATTTTAACCTGCAAGCCACTCACAAGTATTTTGACAAACAATACATATGTCCCAAAATCACAAAAACCTCATCATCCTCCTCCTCCTCCATTACCCACTAGATATAAGCCCTAACCTTAACCTTCATCTCCTAGCAACTTCATCACCAAATTTATTCATACCCCCTTCCAATCTCCCTTTACTTCCCATCACCACGGACCACACTGTCTCGATGAGCTCGTCCTCTCCTTCCTTCTCTCCTACTCCTTCTCCATGCTCCTCTCCTTCCATCTCACCGACCACCTCTCCGTCTTCTCTAAGCCTTCTCAATACTTACCTAAGATGATGTGGTTGGAGGCTCGGTGTGGCGGAGGAGGAGGTGGGTGAGGAAGACATCGGGGTCAGAGGGTAAGAGGAGTAAGAGGGAGAGAGAGGAGAAAAGTAGATTAAGGGGAGAGGAGGAGGAAAGGAGCATGAGAAAAAGAGAAAGGCAGAGAGAAGAAGAAAAAATACAGGAGGGGCAATTTTGGGTTTTTTTGGGTTACTTTTTGGAACAGTGTCAAAAGGGGCTGAATCACAATAACTATTAGTATTTGGGGTTAAAGCATATGGGAAAAACTTCATGGGGCTGGGCCACATGTGATTATTTTTTTTTGGGGCCTTGACACATTTTCCCCTTATTCCTTTTTGGAAGCAAAAACAAGGGATAAGTGCCCATTCAATTTTATTTATAGATAAATAAAGTAGCAACAAAAAAGGCATAAGATGGACACGAGATAGTATTCCAGAGGTGGTTTTACCAGAGAAACAACAGTTTCTGAGACATAGAGGTAAAGGTCTTTCTCCCTCAAAAGATCCATGAAGAGGAAGAGCGGACCTTGGTCATTCACCATAATCATAGGTATTAGTGAGGGACCAAAGCTAGCCCTAGACATATGAAAGAGAAACTAAAGATTCTATGAAAAACAAAAAAAAAATGCAGAACAACAAAAGTTGAAGCAATCTGAAACAGAACAAAAACAACAACAACCAGCATTCAAGTAGGAGTGATGTCTTGCAGTATTATTGTTGCAGCTTCCCTCCTCTCCGTTATCGTTAAAATTGGGTGGTCTTCCATTGCCTTCTTCAACTTTTTTTATATCTTCACATTTGCAACATCTGTCCAGTCAAAGATGAATGAAATGAGATTATTTCTAGCAGACCATATAAACTAGCAAGATGTAGAAAAAATTAGTAAATCAAAGTCATTTTTACCCTGCTGACATTGAGATAGAGCCCATAGAGTTGATCAGATCAAATAAAGATCCATGCCATGTATTTAGGTTCATATAAGCCTTGAAGTGGTCCCACACTTTCTTTGATATGGAGCAGTGTAGGAAAAAATGTTCTGCAGTTTCTAATGCATCACCACAGAAAGCACATGACATATCTCCTTGCCATCCTTTCTTTGATAGATTATCTTTTGTCTACAATCTATTATTAACCATCATCCATTTAAAAATCTTAACCTTACTAAGCAGGACAAGATTCCATACTAGGTCAATGAGTTTGGATTGAACTTTGCTTTTGATTAGGAATTTGTATAAGGAGCTGACAGAGAACGAGTTTGATGCAGAGAGACTCCTAAGTGGTATATCAGGGCCAGTAGATGGTTTACAAAGAGAAAGAGTAAGTAATAGCTTCTGTCACTCTTCAATAATTGTGTCTGAGGAACACCTCCGTAAGTGTGGATGCCAAATCCAAGCACCATTATAGTAAAAACGTTGACTTCTAACTGAAACTTGCTTCGACCTAGCCAGTTCATATAAATAGGGGGAAAAGACTAGCAAGAGAATTATCTCTTGTCCATTTATCTTCTCAAAACCTGATAGAATTGCCATTACCCAACTTCCACTTTATGAGAGGAAAGAAAAAATCTTTAACATATAAAACATCATTTCAGAAAGCAGAGTTGAGATATGAAGATGTGCTCAATTGTAATAATTTATCATTTCTATATTAAAGGGATGAAATAGCAGAACCTGCAAGAGACTCCTTAGTTTGGGCTTTCCATATCCATTTTGCAATAAGAGATGAATTGAAAACAAATATATCTTTGAAGGATGATCAAGTCTTTCCTCCCCGTAAGAAATTTCTCCTGATTTTGTCTATCTCTTTGACGAGCTAAGCAGGAAGTTTGTAAAAAAGACGTGAATTATAGGGGACTAGATGTAAGAACAGTATTAATGAGAACAATTCTTCCTCCTATTGAAAGATGCTTACTTTTCCATACAGATAGCTTTTGTTGTAGCTTTTCAATGATCAGATTTTATTTTTTGAGAGATTTTCACTCTTGATAGGCAGGCCTAGATACTTGATTGGAGGAGACTCTTGTATGCAATTTAAATCCCTGACTAGGTTGTATCCTCTTCTTTACAGTTTATCCAAATAGATAAGAGATGTTTTGGCATAGTTGATACTAAGACTTGAAACATCTTCAAAGATATATAAAATAGCTTTGAGAACTGTAATATCATGGTGTGAAAATTTAGAAAATAAATTAGAGTGTCATCTGCAAACTGTAGAGTTCTAATGGAATTTAGATCACTATTGAGATGACCAAAATTATCTCCCTCAACATTGTTAATAATAATCCTGCCTGCATAGGACATCTGCCAAAAGAATGAACGACATTGAAGATAAGGGGGTCCCCCTGCTTGAGACCTCTTTTACAACTAAAAATATTAGAGGGACTGCCATTGACTAAAATAGCACAACTTGAAGAAGTGAGGATATGGTAAATCCATGAACATCATTTATCACCAAAGCCCCTGAACTTTAAAAGATCAAGCAAAAAAGTTCCAATTAACACAATCAAAGGCTTTAGCAAAGTCATTCTTGACAATAGAAATTTCTTTTTTTTCCATTTTGAGCATAAATGAATCATCTCATGTGCTAAATTAATTGAATCCATAGTAGATTTTCTAGATTGAAAAGCTAACTGAGATTGATCAATGAGGCTTAAAAGAAAAGGAGATACTTTGTTTGCCAATAATTTTGTAAAAAATTTAAAGACACAATTTATGAGACTGATTGGTCTAAAATCTTTAACAAGAGAAGCACCCTCTTATGGAATAAGGGTAATATAAGATTTATTAAGCTTGAAAAGAGATGAAGCATCATGGTAAAGAGATTCAAGCAAGGCTTTAAATTGATGTTTAATGACTTCCTAAAAGTTTGATAAAAAGCATGGATAAGCCATCGAACCTAGTGCTTTAATAGCATTCATCTTGAAAACATCAAATTTAGCAAAGACCAATCTAGAGACAGGTTAGATATATGATTATGGCCAAAAGAGAGGAAAAGTGATTATAGGAAGGTTGTTGTTTGTCTTCTTCCAAAGAAATTCTAGAGTTGTTGATATCGAGAGACAAAAAGTTTTTCTTCTATGAAAAGAAGCTATTTTATGAAAAAAAAAAGAAGTATTTGAGTCCCTCTCCTTGATTCATTGAACCCTTTATCTCTCATGCCAATAAAGTTCTTCTTCTCTAATGAGATTAGAATAGCTGTTCTTAAGAGATGATATATGATAGAGCTCTTCAAAGGTAAGAGCACGTTGTTCCTCATGTTTATCAAAAGACTCAATCTTTTCAAGAGTGTCCTTTTTTTTTTTGCAACAGAGCCCACAATTGTTTTCTTCCATAATTTCTTCCTTCTCCTAATAAGGAACAGTTTTCTCACAAAACATCTATAAGAGAGTCCTCGCAAGAGAAGTAGACCGACAAGAAGAGATGTAGTGGATGAAATTATTTTTTGAAAGCCAACTCCTCTCAACTTTGAAGAGTCTGGGGGTTGGGGTAATACCTTCACAATCTAGAACAATAGGGCACTGATTAGAACACGCATTTAGACATGGGAATGGTATCGCAGAGGGAAATTTTCTATCCTAATCAGTGGATGCCAAGAACGTATCTAACCTAGCCAGAATAGGACTAGACCTTTGAGTGGACCAAGTAAAAGCTCTGCCATTTAGAGGAAGATCAATGAGCTTAAGAGAGTTAATCAGGTTCCTAAAATCAGCCACATCTCTCAAGGAGCCCTCTCTTCCACTTCTTTCATTGAATTTAGAGTAACAATGAAATCTCGACATAAAACCCATGCTGTCGAAAATATATGTCTAATTCTATTGAGCTCCGACCAACTAACTTCCTTTACCTCTCTATTAATTGGGGCATAAGCAGAAGTGAATAAGAAACACCACCTATAAACAACCTGAGACAGTGGGATAGAAATAGAAAAGATCCCCACATATGATTTAATTCGGGGAAAAAATCACCCCACCCTACCAAGACACCTCCCCTAGTATCAGTAGCATCAAGTTGACACCAAGCGATAATTTTTATTCCACCTATTGATTTAAGTCTTCTATCTATGGAGTAGGACAATTTAGTTTTCTGCAACCCTATAAAATCCATGCTAGATAGATGAATAGCATCCTTCACCATTCTTCTTTTTGTTAGGTCATTTAGACCCTTAATATTCCTTAATCCGAACTTTATCGTAATAGCTAAAATAGAGCAAAACCTCCACTTATTCAAACAGACAACATACGGGTCTTGATTGGCTCTTACCTCTTTTAATGACCACAAATTCTTAATGTCAGTGTTAGACAAGGGATTTTTAATCCATAATTTTAAGCAACATCACCAAAATATCTTTTTAAAAAGATTTAAGAGGCAATTTAATTGAAGAAGAAGATGATTATGTACATTTACCTTTTCTGGAAGATTGAGCTTGCTTTTTAGATGTAGCCAAATGTTTGAGATATTCCTTGTGCTTGAGGCTGAAGATAGCTTTCCTAGCCTTTTTATTTGGCTGAACAATTCTCTTAGAGAATCCAGTTGAACCAGAGGATAGAGAAATGGAGCCTTCAGCTGCATCTCTAGATAGCGCTATATTTGAATTGGGCGGGAAAGGAGTTGTTGAGCTGGCAAATACGTTTGGCTCCAACATCTCTTTTGAAAATCTCTCCCACGTACCTTTTTCAACAAAGACCATGTTACTTTTCCATACGATAGCTTTTGTTGTAGCTTTTCAATGATCGATTTTATTTTTGAGAGATTTTCACTCTTGATAGGCGTGCCTAGATACTTGATTGGAGGAGACTCTTGTATGCAATTTAAATCCCGACTAGGTTGTATCCTCTTCTTTACAGTTTATCCAAATAGATAAGAGATGTTTTGGCATAGTTGATACTAAGACTTGAAACATCTTCAAAGATATATAAAATAGCTTTGAGAACTGTAATATCATGGTGTGAAAATTTAGAAAATAAATTAGAGTGTCATCACAAAGCTGTAGAGTTCTAATGGAATTTAGATCACTATTGAGATGACCAAAATTATCTCCCTCAACATTGTTAATAATAACTCACCGCATAGGACATCCGCCAAAAGAATGAACGACATTGAAGATAAGGGGTCCCCCGCTGAGACCTCTTTACAACTAAAAATATTAGAGGGACTGCCATTGACTAAAATAGCACAACTTGAAGAAGTGAGGATATGGTAAATCCATGAACATCATTTATCACCAAAGCCCCTGAACTTTAAAAGATCAAGCAAAAAGTTCCAATTAACACAATCAAAGGCTTTAGCAAAGTCATTCTTGACAATAGAAATTTCTTTTTTTTCCATTTTGAGCATAAATGAATCATCTCATGTGCTAAATTAATTGAATCCATAGTAGATTTTCTAGATTGAAAAGCTAACTGAGATTGATCAATGAGGCTTAAAAGAAAAGGAGATACTTTGTTTGCCAATAATTTTGTAAAAAATTTAAAGACACAATTTATGAGACTGATTGGTCTAAAATCTTTAACAAGAGAAGCACCCTCTTATGGAATAAGGGTAATATAAGATTTATTAAGCTTGAAAAGAGATGAAGCATCATGGTAAAGAGATTCAAGCAAGGCTTTAAATTGATGTTTAATGACTTCCTAAAAAGTTTGATAAAAAAGCATGGATAAGCCATCAGAACCTAGTGCTTTAATAGCATTCATACTGAAAACATCAAATTTAGCAAAGACCAATCTAGAGACAGGTTAGATATATGATTATGGCCAAAAAGAGAGGAAAAGTGATTATAGGAAGGTTGTTGTTTGTCTTCTTCCAAAGAAATTCTAGAGTTGTTGATATCAGGAGAGACAAAAAGTTTTTCTTCTATGAAAAGAAGCTATTTTATGAAAAAAAAAAAGAAGTATTTGAGTCCCTCTCCTTGATTCATTGAACCCTTTATCTCTCATGCCAATAAAGTTCTTCTTCTCTAATGAGATTAGAATAGCTGTTCTTAAGAGATGATATATGATAGAGCTCTTCAAAGGTAAGAGCACGTTGTTCCTCATGTTTATCAAAAGACTCAATCTTTTCAAGAGTGTCCTTTTTTTTGCAACAGAGCCCACAATTGTTTTCTTCCATAATTTCTTCCTTCTCCTAATAAGGAACAGTTTTCTCACAAAACATCTATAAGAGAGTCCTCGCAAGAGAAGTAGACCGACAAGAAGAGATGTAGTGGATGAAATTATTTTTGAAAGCCAACTCCTCTCAACTTTGAAGAGTCCGGGGTTGGGGTAATACCTTCACAATCTAGAACAATAGGGCACTGATTAGAACACGATTTAGACATGGGAATGGTATCGCAGAGGGAAATTTTCTATCCTAATCTGGATGCCAAGAACGATCTAACCTAGCCGAATAGGACTAGACCTTTGAGTGGACCAAGTAAAAGCTCGCCATTTAGAGGAAGATCAATGAGCTTAAGAGAGTTAATCGTGTTCCTAAAATCAGCCACATCTCTCAAGGAGCCTCTTCCACTTCTTTCATTGAATTTAGAGTAACAATGAAATCTCGACATAAAACCCATGTCATTTAAAATATATGTCTAATTCTATTGAGCTCCACCAACTAACTTCCTTTACCTCTCTATTAATTGGGGCATAAGCAGAAGTGAATAAGAAACACCACCTATAAACAACCTGAGACAGTGGGATAGAAATAGAAAAGATCCCCACATATGATTTAATTCGGGGAAAAAATCACCCCACCCTACCAAGACACCTCCCCTAGTATCAGTAGCATCAAGTTGACACCAAGCGATAATTTTTATTCCACCTATTGATTTAAGTCTTCTATCTATGGAGTAGGACAATTTAGTTTTCTGCAACCCTATAAAATCCATGCTAGATAGATGAATAGCATCCTTCACCATTCTTCTTTTTGTTAGGTCATTTAGACCCTTAATATTCCTTAATCCGAACTTTATCGTAATAGCTAAAATAGAGCAAAACCTCCACTTATTCAAACAGACAACATAATGGTCTTGATTGGCTCTTACCTCTTTTAATGACCACAAATTCTTAATGTCGGTGTTAGACAAGGGATTTTAATCCATAATTTTAAGCAACATCACCAAAATATCTTTTAAAAAGATTTAAGAGGCAATTTAATTGAAGAAGAAGATGATTATGTACATTTACCTTTTCTGGAAGATTGAGCTTGCTTTTTAGATGTAGCCAAATGTTTGAGATATTCCTTGTGCTTGAGGCTGAAGATAGCTTTCCTAGCCTTTTTATTTGGCTGAACAATTCTCTTAGAGAATCCAGTTGAACCAGAGGATAGAGAAATGGAGCCTTCAGCTGCATCTCTAGATAGCGCTATATTTGAATTGGGCGGGAAAGGAGTTGTTGAGCTGGCAAATACGTTTGGCTCCAACATCTCTTTTGAAAATCTCTCCCACGTACCTTTTTCAACAAAGACCATGTTACTTTTCCATTCCTTTTTTACAACTTCAAAGGAAAATTTTTCAAATTTTGATTTGTTGTAAAATTTGTAGATTTTGATTGTTACAGATTTGTCGCCGTTTGTTTCACAAAATCCTCTCCTTTATTTGCAGTCACAATCTTCTCCAAGTTTGAAAAAAGATCAATTATCTGCTTAACCTTTTGTTTAGCCGAAAGACTAGATTGCCCCTCTACCATGCGAGCTTGTGCATCGTCAATGGACTTTTCAAATGAAACTCCACCCCTTCTTGTCATCTAAACTCCAAGACGATTAGACCAAAATTTCTCCTTGAGCTTCCAATTTCACCAGAATATTCCCTCTAATTTCTGAACCATACTTACCGTCTCCAATAGGGTTAATCTCTAAAATAATTTCTCTGGTGAACTGGTCAATCTGGGAGGCATATGAACATATGATTGTTTTAAGGATATCATCCAGACATTTCACTCTAACCAGCAGTTGAATATCAGAGCCATTTATTTTATCCTTAAGATTTTTACTTGCAGAAACATATTCACCAAAGCTATTAATAATTGAGGTTACTGCTTCAAAGGACCAAAATTCAGAAGGCAAATTTTTAATTTTGATCCATGTGAAGTAGGAGTAATTAACCACTTTCATCCCAATATTCTCAGTCCAGGGTGAGAAAAAGCCAGAGAATCATTCAAACTTAATAATTGCCTCGTCAATAATGTCAGAAAGGCACATAAGATTTGGAATTTCAATCAAATAGTGAGATTTGTCCATTGGGACCGCTTTTCCCACCCATCCAGCATAGTTAAACATAGCACAAAACTTTCCTTTCAAATAAGCTAGAGATGGAGACCCCTCTTTGAGGTTTAAAATGCCAAAACAAGAGAGAATCTTTACATGCATGCTGACTTGCTCAAGATCAACGAGATCTACCTTCTTCTCCATCGGATGTAGATGAGATCTATAATTCTTTGCAATGTGGCCTTCCTCATTGCATTTGAAATAGATATAAGCACTCTTCTTGCAGAATTGAACAATGTGTTGCTCATGTCCACAATTGAAACAGCTGGGCCTAGGTCTTGCTAGATCTATGTGGTCTACATGGAAAGGATAGCGGGGATAGTCTTGACCATGACCCATTGTAGAGCTCATTTGTCTTGAAATTTTCTTGTTAATGACCTTCGTCCACCATGATGTTTTTTACTTGAATCTCAAAACCCTAACCTTTGATGTAGAGAGGCAAAAGAGGAGAACAAAGGAGCAAGTTTTGGCTTTAAGGAGGAAGGAGAGGGGTTTCGATGAGGACGGTTGATTGAAAAGGGATGCCATCGCCTCCTTGATCTAGAAATCTGTATCACTTTCCCTACCCCAAAATCAACTAATATTGTATTATTGCTTTTTTTGTAAGAAAATTTAGATTTAAACATGTTATTTTATTTTATTTTATTTTTTGTTTGTCTCATATTATATCACTTCCTAACTTTGTTCCTTTCCATTTTTACGGCATGAATGCGAGACAGACGTCTAATTTTTCAAATAGATTAACCAAATTTATAAATCCGGTGTTTGCTTTGCAACATATTAATCATGAAATGTAAATAAACTTGCAATTTGTAGGAAAAAAAACTGTAGCAAATGCTAGAACAAATTTGATGGGAAGAAAAGTTGCAACCTTGAAATTGGAATTAAAAAAACAAAAAAACTAATAGCCCAACAATAAAAATCAGTCACAAAAAATTGTAATACCATTTTCATCAGTGTGTTGATAAAATCAATGCTTAGTTAAAAATTAAAATGTAGTGCCCATCAAATGCTTATAAACTACTTGAAAATACTCAAATATCCAATGTGGGACTATTGCTTTTACAAATGAATACTAATACAAAGTACACGACTCCAGGCTCTTGATCTTTCTACTCGTTCTCTTGTGCTCCTCTTTCTGTTCACTCGCTTAGGTATTGTCTTCTCTAGGTTTTAACTTGAATCTAATGTTTTTTTTTTTTTGTAATTTAAGTTTTGTGATAAAGATGGTTTAATTCTTATGTTTGCTGAAATTTTTATGTAACTGGGTGTCTTTATTGTTTTTGCATCTTCATGCAAAATCTAGTGAACTATTTGTTAGCCTGTTTTGAATGGATTTAGGATGGATGTTGGTTTCTTGCATTATGTAACACGCTTTTAGCGAGGTTTCAATTTTTTGTCAAGATGCAAACTGCTACTACACAAGTTCTAGCAGGTTTGGAATTGATAAGGACGTGGATTGGCTAGTTGCATTATGTAGTAAGTTTTTATCTAGCTTTTTAAAAAATAAATAAAGTTGACAGATTTTGGATTATTTTTTTTTGAGTACAAAATAGGAATAAGTGCAATCCATAGGGAACAAAATAAGAATCAGTGCAATTCATTGGACATAGTAAGTGCTAATTTAGAGTGAATCATACTCATCTATTAATGTGATCAATAGTTATGATCAAAAGTAGTGGCCGCTCTACTATTTTTTCATAGTGGAGAGAATCCAAATCCTATTAAAGGATGCTATTATGCATCGCTTGGTCAATTGTTATTATATTAAGTTAAATATATTTTATGTATGGTTCTTGATTATATTGAATGAGAGAAAAAATTAATAATATTGTTTTCCTATATATTTGTGACATCACTATTATAAATTGTTGTCAATGCCACTTGTTATGATGCATACAAACTAGAATTCACAATTGGGTTAGCCATATCACTTCACGATGACATATTGACTCGATCAACTAGGTACACATGCTAACTCCTTAAAGTGTGGGACATCTGCACTAAACATACATCTCGGTAACAGTCCATGGACCTGACCCTAAAGGCCGGGTGCAATGATGTAGGTCCAAGATAACCGGTCTCAATAGGTTAGTCACCATGCCTTAACTAATCTGGCACAGTTTTTATGACGATCCGCCCTAGTTAGAGATTATTTATTCGAATCGTATCTTATTCTCAACATACCATTTCAGGAGATATAATCGAATAATAAATCTCTCTAATTACTGACTTCCGTACCTGGTCAACCTACACATACGTCGACTCTACCATCCTACGTCGACGAGGTACTACCACGTGGTAACACTTGCCACCGAAGTAAATATCTTGCAGGCCAAGTAACTACCTTAAGGACCAAGTGTACACCATAACAACCTCGACCATCAAGATGATGGCACGTGTAGAGGCTGATCTGCCCTAGGCAAGCGATATACCCCTCCTACCCAAGGTAAGAATAAGACACAAGATCTGACTTTTGACCTAGGTGCACCTTTGTCAACCTAGATTAAGAGTCATCTTTCTCCAAAACCGCAGCCTATTTTACTTACTGTTTATGATCTCTTTATTAAGGAACTGTCTTAGCCATCATAGGAGCATTCGTGGACAACCCACCATTATTTATCTGACATTAGTTTTGTGAACTCAGACCAAGCTAAGAAGACTCAACTGTATCTAGGCATGAAGACCAACTTCTGTCATCTAAGCTGATGGAGGGGTCGTCATCGATATAGTCCAATCCCAGGACTCAATTCTGTAAGTTCATTTCATGCATCAACACCACTGATTAGCAATGAGAATGCATTTTTCACAATAAAATTGCAGATAATTCAAAATATGGATCTGAAGTTGATCTCCTACAACAAATATTGCATATAGAATTTGTTGTTGAACATTTTTTTATCAAACCAAACATCTACTAATAAATGACATAAGAAGAGTTATCTGTAATTCAACATTTAGGAAAAGCAACTACACTGAATCTATATGCGCCAATTAAAAAGTTTAAACCATTTTTTCCCCAGCCCACATTCATAGTGGTCCAGCCCATAAAAGTTTTGGGAAATTAATATTTTCTGACTAGAAACTAATCTATAATTCAAACATATGAGTACCTAAAGTTGGTGATGTTAGAACATTGTTCGTACAATATTTCTTATTTGAGCAATAACAAACTCTTATTTATTACTGATGATTGTTTGAGATGCTATATTTTTGGTATACAGTGCACAATCGATTTCAGCCAGGTGAAACAATGGAAAACTCAGCAGGTATACGAGAGATACCAGGTGAAACAATGGAAAACTCAACATGAATGTTGATTTCAGCCATTAAACCATTGATGGTCACGAGGACACCGCCGATGGTCACAAGGATAATCGACGGATTACAGTGCACAATCGGAGAGAAATAGAAATAGGATTCAATACCATCGATGGACTACAGGGGACCATCGATGGTCAGGCTATATCATCAATGGACTATAGTGAACATTCGATAAATTTTAGAAACGAGAATTTAATTCATTGATAGACTACAGGGTAACCATCGATGATGAGCAGGGAACCATCGATGGTCATGATTCACCATCAACGGTGATGATGCTAATATGCAGATTTAGTGATTTAATCTCAACCGTTTGTCGACCCCATTCATCTCCAACTTCTACTATGATTTTTACATCTCTTTCCTTTATTATCAAAGGCTATATAAGATAGAAAGAGATCATACTTTGGAGAGGTTATTGCTTTGAGAAATAGAGAGATTTATTCTAGGGTTTTGAGAGAGAATTGATTTGTGAATTCAATCACCGAAGCCTCGTAAAACTTCTTGTCGTTGTACTCATCATCGTAGGACCATCTCAGCGAGGAGGGTTGCCCTTTGCATTCAATATCATCATTGCTTCTTTATCGATATTCACTTACATCTTCTGAAGTACGGTTTGGTTAAAAGGGCTGTAAGATCTTTCTTTTTGTGCTTAAACCTCTTTGGTTGGTTTGTTCTTGCTATTGTTTTTACGGCATACTCAAGCCGGTGATAATTGAGGGTTGGTACTAGCTAGGGCTTGGTGTTTTACTCATCTGTGAGGAATTAGATTAGACTACTAGTATCGAGTAGATTTTAGGGTGTGGTCTTTATAAGCCTACTGAATCGGGTTGCGATTTAGGTGAACTCTAGTCATAGTGAGGAAACCCCTTCATGAGAAGGAAGAGTGGATGTAGGATTTCTATCCGAACCACTATAGAAATCTTGCATGTTCTTCGGTTTGGATTTTTATTTTTTATTTTGTTATTATTTTCGCTGCATATTTTGTGTTATAGCGAAAATCTGTGATAAGCCTATTCACTCCCTCCCCCCTCTAGGCTTGCATTCTACATCTAAAAAGTGGTATCAGAGCCTCATCATTCATCTTTAGGTATCATAATCTAGGGTAGTGATGTCAAGTCATAGCGCCGCAACGGCTTTTCTGAGGGACACACAGTAAACCGACCTGCCCTTTTCGATGGGACAAACTACACCTATTAGAAAGCTCGTATGAAAGTCTTTTTGTTGTCCACTGACTATTATGTTTGGGAGTGTGTAGAAAATTGGTAGAAAGAACCCACTACTTAGGTAGAAGGGGTTACAATTGTCATTCCAAGGGATAAGTGGTCACCACAGGACAAAAAGATCTTTTCTTTGAATTCTAAAGCTATGAATGCTCTTTATTATTTCTTAACTGTTGAAGAGTTTAACTATGTTTCAAATTATACTACTGCGTAGGAAATTTGGAAAATACTGGAGGTTACACATGAAGGAACATCGCAGGTAAAGGAGGCAAAACTCACAATGCTTGTCAGCAAATATAAAAATTTTAAGATGAAGGCCTCAGAAAGCATTAAAGACATGTTCACACGATTCACCGATATTGTGAACAAATCAAAAGCTTTGCCAGAAGAGTACGATAACAAAGAGCTTTGCAGAAAAATACTTTGTTCTCTTTCTAGGGATTGGGAACCAAAGGTAACCTATTGATGAATTGTAAAATTTTTCTAACTTAACTCTTAAAGATCTTGCAAGTTATCTTCTCACATATGAAGTTTGATTGAAAGAGGGAGAAGATGTTTCTGATGATGATTCCAAGAAGAAGTCGTTGGCCCTGAAGGCCAAAAAGGAGAAATTTTGATCCAAGAAGAAGAATGAATCAAGCTCAAGTTCTGAGAGTGAGAATAATCACGAGGAAGATTAAATTTTGAAAAGATTTAAATTCTTTCTCAAATCAAAGGATGGTCAAAAATTCCTACAAAACAAAGGGAGTTACTAATACAAGGAATGTAAATATATATAGTTCTAGTGATTCTGATACTGAACCAACTTGTTTTCGATGCAGGAAATCCGATCATTTAAGGAAGAATTGCTCACTGAACAAAAAAGACTATAAAGGGAATGGTACAAGTTTCAAAGTGACTACATGGGACAAGTCGAAGAGTAGCTTGAGTGATGATGACAAAAGAGCACACCTTTTCTCATGGCTAAAGATGGAAATTCGGATGATTCCGAACACGAGAGCTCCGATAGTGAGGAATACCCTACATATGATGATTTATATTCTAAATATAATGAAATGTTGGGTCAATTTAAAAAATATACAAAAATATATAAAGTTGTTAAAAAGGTGAATTCAAGCTTAAAGAAGGATAATAAATTGTTGAGTGATAAAATTGAAAATCCTTCTTTAAAGTTGAATACATCTAGCAATGCAAGTGAAAATATTTTTTTGAATGCATACAATGTTCTGTGTACAGAGATATGAATTTTGATTTATCCAGGCAACTAACTAAAAAATCAAGTAAAATTAAAAAATTAGTTGCTAGGGTAAATGAGCTTTCTTCTGAGTTGTCTTCTGAACAAATAAATTTTGAAACTCGATGCACAATTATTGTTTTCGAAAATGAACAACTTAAGTCCAAAAATATTAATTTGGAAAAGACTGTGATTTTTTATTTTTATTTTTATTTTTATTTTTATTTTTGCATTCTAAAAGGTTGAACATGGTCCTTTTCAATTAATGATTTGCAAAAGCTTAAACTGAACTAGGTTATTCATACTCAGGAGTACATAAAAAACTTCAATCTTCTTCTGTGAAAGGAAACAATTTGAATTATTTTGCACCCATACCTGATGCTACTTATCATACTATGTGTTCTTTGTGTGGTAAAATGGGTCATGTATCTATGAGTTGTCGAATGAGGTGCATGATTAAAACTATTAAATAGATTTGGGTACCTAAAGGTACAATTGCTAACCAATGTGGACCTATGTAGATACCTAGATCACATATTTCTACTTTTTCTGTAGGTGTGCAGGGAGGCTAAGGAGCAAGGCAACATCGATTTTGGTTGCTCAAGGCATACTCAAAAGATAAGAATATGTTCCTTAGCCAAATCAAGAAGAAGAATAAGATGAGAAGTTGCTGATACATGCAAAGATCATACCATTATGCAAGCGATGACATATTGCAATGACACAACTTGCATAAATGATTGTTTTAGCAAATCTTCTCCTAAAAATAAGCTTCAAGTATCTTCTATAACCCTCACCTGTTGTATTTACATATTTTTATTTTTATTTTTATTTTTATTTTTATTTTTTATTGATTTTAGAAAAAACAAAATTTTCTCTTTCTTTCTATTTTCTTATGAAAAATTAAAAACAAAACAAAATTTTTCTTTCTTTCTATTTTCTTATGAAAAATTAAAAACAAAACAAAATTTTTCTTTCTTTCTATTTTCTTATGAAAAATTAAAAACAAAACAAAATTTTTCTTTCTTTCTTCTTGTTTCCATTTGGAAAATTTAAAAAACTTTTGGACATGCCTATGTATATGCTTTTACAAGATAGAATCAGTAAGATTATCTGTTGGCATAAAGGCTTGATTATATCATATTGGTTCACATATTATTTTTCACATCTATTTACATATTATATGAGCACACAATTGATAAAGATATGATTGCTTAGCACATTATTTCACAAGATTTTTCATATTATTTTTCACATCTATTTACATATTATATGAGCACACAATTGATAAAGATATGATTGCTTAGCACATTATTTCACAAGATTTTTCATATTATTTTTCACATCTATTTACATATTATATGAGCACACAATTGATAAAGATATGATTGCTTAGCACATTATTTCACAAGATTTTTCATATTATTTTTCACATCTATTTACATATTATATGAGCACACAATTGATAAAGATATGATTGCTTAGCACATTATTTCACAAGATTTTTCATATTATTTTTCACATCTATTTACATATTATATGAGCACACAATTGATAAAGATATGATTGCTTAGCACATTATTTCACAAGATTTTTCATATTATTTTTCACATCTATTTACATATTATATGAGCACACAATTGATAAAGATATGATTGCTTAGCACATTATTTCACAAGATTTTTCATATTATTTTTCACATCTATTTACATATTATATGAGCACACAATTGATAAAGATATGATTGCTTAGCACATTATTTCACAAGATTTTTCATATTATTTTTCACATCTATTTACATATTATATGAGCACACAATTGATAAAGATATGATTGCTTAGCACATTATTTCACAAGATTTTTCATATTATTTTTCACATCTATTTACATATTATATGAGCACACAATTGATAAAGATATGATTGCTTAGCACATTATTTCACAAGATTTTTCATATTATTTTTCACATCTATTTACATATTATATGAGCACACAATTGATAAAGATATGATTGCTTAGCACATTATTTCACAAGATTTTTCATATTATTTTTCACATCTATTTACATATTATATGAGCACACAATTGATAAAGATATGATTGCTTAGCACATTATTTCACAAGATTTTTCATATTATTTTTCACATCTATTTACATATTATATGAGCACACAATTGATAAAGATATGATTGCTTAGCACATTATTTCACAAGATTTTTCATATTATTTTTCACATCTATTTACATATTATATGAGCACACAATTGATAAAGATATGATTGCTTAGCACATTATTTCACAAGATTTTTCATATTATTTTTCACATCTATTTACATATTATATGAGCACACAATTGATAAAGATATGATTGCTTAGCACATTATTTCACAAGATTTTTCATATTATTTTTCACATCTATTTACATATTATATGAGCACACAATTGATAAAGATATGATTGCTTAGCACATTATTTCACAAGATTTTTCATATTATTTTTCACATCTATTTACATATTATATGAGCACACAATTGATAAAGATATGATTGCTTAGCACATTATTTCACAAGATTTTTCATATTATTTTTCACATCTATTTACATATTATATGAGCACACAATTGATAAAGATATGATTGCTTAGCACATTATTTCACAAGATTTTTCATATTATTTTTCACATCTATTTACATATTATATGAGCACACAATTGATAAAGATATGATTGCTTAGCACATTATTTCACAAGATTTTTCATATTATTTTTCACATCTATTTACATATTATATATATATATATATATATATATATATATATATATATATATATATATATATATATATATATATATATATATATATATATATATATATATATATGAACTAATATAATTTGTTTTATTATTCGTTTCACAAACTTTTCTATGATATCTTATTAGTTTGTGTGTGATTCTTAATGTGATCTTTATAATGTTTCATGTGTTTTGAAGTTATATTTGCATATCTTGTGCTATTTTTCTATAAATCTCTTGATGAAACAAGATGTATTTCTCTTCCTTACATCTTTGGATGATTTTTTCTAAATTTTTGGGTATAAGGTATTACCATTAGTGTGTTTCATCTTTTGCTAATAACAAAAAGGGGAGAAAAGTGGAAAATAAGTTTTGTGATACCTGCACATGTTTACACCTTTATGAATGCATGAACGTAGGGGGAGCTTTGCAAAAGTATTTACATGCTTATTTTGCTAAATATATATCTCAAAATGTATTGTATTCTACATTTCAAGTTTTAAGGTTTGTTATTATCAAAAGGGAGAGATTGTTAGAATGTTGTTCGTACAATATCTCTTGTTTGAGTAATAACAAACTCTCATTTATTACCGATAATTATTTGAGATGATGTATTTCAGGTATAAACCGGTATACGAGAGATACAAGGCAAAACGAGGTAAAGTATCAACATGAATGTTGGTTTTAGCCATCAAACCATTGATGGTCACAATGACAATCGATGGATTACAGTGCGCAATCGGAGAAAAATAGAAATAGGAATCAGCACCATTGATGGATTACAGGGGACCATCGATGGTCAGGCTATATAATCGATGGACTATAGTGGACATTCAATAAATATTTTAAACCATAATTCAAATTATCGATGTACCATAGGGTAACTATCAATGATGAGCGGGGACCATCGATGGTCGTGATTCACCATCGATCGTGATGACACTAATTGGTAGATTTAGTGATTTAGTGTCAACCATTTGTTGACCCCTTTCATCTCCAGGACCATTGATGATGAGCAGAGGACCATCAATGGTCGTGATTCACCATCTATGGTGACAACACTGATTGGCAGATTTAGTGATTTAATGTCAACCGTTTGTTGACCCCTTTCATCTCCAAATTCTACTATGATTCTTACATCTCTTTCCTTTATTATCAAAGGCTATAGAAGATAGAAAGAGATTATACTTTGGAGAGGTTCATGATTTGAGAAATAGAGAGATTTATTCTAGGGTTTTGAGAGAGAATTGATTTGTGAATTCAATCACTAAAGCCTCATAAAACTTCTTCTCGTTGTACTCGTCATCGTAGGACCATCTCAGCGAGGAGGGTTGCCCTTTGCATTCAATATCATCACTGCTTCTTTATCGATCTTCACTTATATCTTCTGAAGTACAGTTTGGTTAAAAGGGCTGTAAGATCATTCTTTTTGTGCTTAAAACTCTTTGGTTGGTTTGTTCTTGTTCTTATTTTTACAGCGTACTCAAGCCGGTGATAATTGAGGGTTGGGACTAGCTAGGACTAGGTGTTTTACTCCTCTGTGAGGAGTTAGGTTAGACGACTGATATCGGGTAGATTTCAGGGTGCGGACTTTGTAAGCCTACTGAATTGATTTGTGATTCAGGTGAACTCTGGTCATAGTGAGGAAGCCCTTTCGTGAGAAGGAAGAGTGGACTTAAAATTTCTATTCGAACCACTATAAAAATCTTGCGTGTTCTCTAGTGTCGATTTTTATTATGTTATTATTTTCGTTACATATTCTAAGTTATAGCGAAAATCAGTGACAAACATATTCACCACTCTCCCCACCTGTAGGCTTACATTCTAGATTCAACACGCGAGTTATTTCATGCCTCATGATTGAGATAATCAATATATCCAGATAGATTATAGCTTTACAAACTGAATATAGGTCACAACACTATATATATATATATATATATATATATATATATATATATATATATATATATAGCTCTATGAACTTAAGTTCATAATGAATAGTGATGCACCAACTTTTCTAACCACCCATCTTGCTTTGGGATCCGTGAAAGATATAAAGCCACTTTGAGATTTGTGCATTACAAATCTCAAGGCAAGATGAGTGGATAAAAAGTTGGCACCACTATTCATTATGAACAAGTTCATAGAAGCACTCTCTCTATATATATATATATATATATATATATATATATATATATATATATATATATATATATATATATATATATATATATATATATATATATATATATATATATATATATATAGAGAGAGAGAGAGAGAGAGAGAGAGAGAGAGAGAAACTCCTATAAACTTAAGTGCATAGGAGCACTTGTCCACCAACTTTTTATCCCTTCATTATGCTTTAAGATTTATGCTACACATCAAGACTATCTTTGAGATTTGGTGCCTTGATTTGTATCACATGCTAGCACAAATCTCAATACAAAATCAATGGATAAAAAGTTGGTAGATAAAGAGCTCCTATCCGCTAAGTTTATAGAAGTTTTATTCTATATATATATATAGAGAGAGAGAGAAACTCCTATAAACTTAAGTGCATAGAGCACTTGTCCACCAACTTTTTATCCCTTCATTATGCTTTAAGATTTATGCTACACATCAAGACTATCTTTGAGATTTGGTGCCTTGATTTGTATCACATGCTAGCACAAATCTCAATACAAAATCAATGGATAAAAAGTTGGCACCACTATTCATTATGAACTTAAGTTCATAATGAATAGTGATGCACCAACTTTTCTAACCACCCATCTTGCTTTGGGATCCGTGAAAGATATAAAGCCACTTTGAGATTTGTGCATTACAAATCTCAAGGCAAGATGAGTGGATAAAAAGTTGGCACCACTATTCATTATGAACTTAAGTTCATAGGAGCCTTTTATATATATATATATATATATATATATATATATATATATATATATATATATATATATATATATATATATATATATATATATATATATATATATATATATATATAGAGAGAGAGAGAGAGAGAGAGAGAGAGAGAGAGAGAAACTCCTATAAACTTAAGTGCATAGAGCACTTGTCCACCAACTTTTTATCCCTTCATTATGCTTTAAGATTTATGCTACACATCAAGACTATCTTTGAGATTTGGTGCCTTGATTTGTATCACATGCTAGCACAAATCTCAATACAAAATCAATGGATAAAAAGTTGGTAGATAAAGAGCTCCTATCCGCTAAGTTTATAGAAGTTTTATTCTATATATATATATATATATATATATATATATATATATATATATATATATATATATATATATATATATATATATATATATATATATATATGGATGACATATGAGGCATGCAACTATTTTACTAAATGAGCTATCAAGATGAGTGATGAGCTCCACACCTTTGATGTGACTAGCAAGGTGGGCCTCACCACATGGCTATCTCTTGGTAGCTCATTAGCAAAATGAGTCACCACCTCATATACATTATTTTCATATATATATATATATATATATATATATATATATATATATATATATATATATATATAGAGAGAGAGAGAGAGAGAGAATGATGGATATGAGGTGGCGACTCATTTTGCTAAATGAGCTACTAAGAGATAGAGTGGTGAGGTCCACACCTTTGATGACTCAAGAATGTGGTCTCACCACATGGCTATCTCTTGGTAGCTCATTAGCAAAATGAGTCACCACCTCATATACATTATTTTCATATATATATATATATATATATATATATATATATATATATATATATATATATATATATATATATATATATATATATATATATATATATATATATATATATATATATAGAGAGAGAGAGAGAATGATGGATATGAGGTGGCGACTCATTTTGCTAAATGAGCTACTAAGAGATAGAGTGGTGAGGTCCACACCTTTGATGTGACTAGCAAGATGAGCCTCACCACATGGCTATCTCTTGGTAGCTCATTAGCAAAATGAGTCTCCACCTCATATACATTATTTTCATATATATATATATATATATATATATATATATATATATATATATATATATATATATATATATATATATATATATATATATATATATATATATATATATATATATATATATATATATGGAACCAGCACACATCCTATATCAATTCAAAACTCACTACAACTTGTCTAGTAGCATTTTGCATCCTGACCCAAAAACAAAAAGGGAATTTGAAACTATTTTTATTGATGAGCTGTAGTTAATTTTTGTTTATTAGTTCCCAATTTAAGCTTGCAATTTTTCCTTCAGCAAATTGGTTCTAGCATTTGCTACAAATTGTTTTTCTACAAATTACTGATCCATTTTTATTTCATAATTATAATGTTGTAAACCAGACATTGTTAAATCTAGTTGCTCTATTTGAAATTGAACATATGATCCACATTCATGCCTGAATATGGAACTAAAATAATTTATGAATGTGCCCTGTATTTGTGATGTGGATTAAACAAGTTTATGAGTATACCCTAAGTTAGAGCAGTACCAAGTTATCTACATCATACATTATATAAACAGTTAGAGCCCTTTAGAATAAAATTTTCATTTTATTGTGAAATTATCTATTTCTATACTACAACTATCTATTGTAGAAATTATACGTAAAACTGAAATATTCAATATTTATATAGGTACAAGGATAGATGAAATATAAATTGTATGTATTTAGACGATTGATTCATTAGGAGATGATTTCTTCATGAGTTTTGGATGATGTTATTTATTTATTATTAACTTAATCAAGAGAGCTTAAGTAAGTTTGTACTAACTACTTTTTCACACAAATATGTATTGTATATGCACGCATCGCGTGCACTGGAGTACTAGTATGTATTTAATATGAATTTTTTAAATAATATTCTCATGTTGACTTGCATTCTTTTTAGACTAGAGGAGGAGCTCCCATAGGAAGAAGTAGTACGATACGGCGTTCCGATGCAACCGCCTCGAATTATGAAGTTGACAACAACGACAACGACGAGGAGTGAGTTAGACTTGTTCTTAGACATTTATGGACTTTAGATTGTGTTAGACATGTTTGGACTTGAATGCATTTTTTTTCCTATATGTATTATATTTTGGATCCTATTTGTGATTTGTGGATGGATATGTGATTGTGCGATGCGGAGATGTATTGTGGTTGGATTGTTGGATATGTATTGTTGGATATAGTGGTTGGATTGGTGGATGGATATTTTGAATGTGAATATATATTATGGTTGGATTATTGGATATATGTATTGTGGTTGAATATTTGTTTACATATTTTTATGTATGTACAGTGGCTCCCCCATCCAAATTTTTTTTGGGGGTTAATAAACATTGGTGACAGATTGCCAACATTGGCGACGGGCGGATCCCGTCACCAATGCACATCGGCGACGGGAAATCCATTGCCAATGTTTAGAACATTGGTGATGGCCTTTCGTCACCATTGAAATTGCCTGTTGGTGACGGGTAGTGCTCCGTTGCGAATGAGCAATGATGATGGACTCGGCTCCATCACCAATGATCAAAGGTGAAGAAACACTTCCGTTGCCTTTGTTGTCCCATTGCCAATAAAATTTGGTGATGGCTTACCCATTCGTCAATATTTATTGGCAAAAGAAGCATTGGTGACGGGTGCGTACCATCACCACTGCCCAGTGGTAACGGAACACAGGATATTGGTGACGGATTACACCAATGACTTGTTTCTTAGTAGTGATTGTAGAGATAATTTTAAAGTAAGAACACAATATAAAAGAAAGGGAGTGCAATAGATAGAGAGAAATATGGGGGATTCATAAAAGCAAAACGCAAAACATAGCAACAAAATTGATGTTTTGGGGGATTCAAAAAAGAAAAACCCTAAACGTTCAAACTTTTAATTTAAGTCATATGGCAATGTAGAAAAGCCTTTTATATTCCTTAAATAGATGTGGCATGTGCATTTTATTAGTTTGAAAAGTACAGTCTAGTTATCACTATTTCAGCAGAAAATCTTAGGGGCAAACTATAAAGAAACAAGAGCAACCAAATTGGTTATTCCACAACTGGTACATAATATTAAAGTCAAATTATGCTTTCATTTCTATGGACTGAGGTAATAACCAAACAGCCTCTGTGATATGAGAAGGTTACATTACAGGTTACTGATGGCACTGGCATAACAACATTTATTTTATTCCATCATGATACTCAATGTTTACTCAAAATTGCTCCATCGGATCTAGCTAACACTTTGGGATTGGTAAATAAGTTTAACATTACTTTCTAGCGTGACATATTTATAACACAGAGTTTTAAATTTGTTTTGAACTTAACTTATGTGATTTGGACTTTGTATTATTTAAACTATAAAAATAGGATGGACAAAACAACGATATCCCACAAGTTATTAAGAGATTGATTGGGAGAATAATGCTTTTCCATATCAAGGTTATAGAGTATAATACAAGCAATTACATTGAGGACTATACGGTTGTCGAGATTATTAATGACAATGTGGAAGATGACAAAAAGAAGGTGATAGGAAAATAGATGTGTTCCTAAAGTTGCAAGTGCACAACTTATCAAGTTATAGTATATAAGATTGTCGAATCCCACGAGGAAGGCGTTGTAAGTTTAGTCAAATTTGATTCTTAATATGTGCAAGACAATTAGGATTAAAGCAAAGTGAAAGTGGATTGTGGAGAGATAAGAGAGTGGTTGTGATTTAGTGCGAATAAAAATACAAATGAGAAAGAAAGTGAGTGTGGAAAGATTAAGAGTGTGGAAGTGAAATAAGCACAAGTAAAAGAAAATGAGATTGAAAGTGAGAGGGTAAAGAGTGGATATGTGCAAATAAAAGAAAAGCAAGAGAGGAGTAAAGCAAGTATGAAAATTAGAAGAAAAAGAAAGAAAAGAAACAACTAAATGAAGAGCAAGAAAGTAAAAGATGGAGGGTTGATTTAAGATAGAGGGAGTCTAGAGTAGATTCACTTAGCTAATCTCAATCTCACAAGAGTGAGTAGGATATGAAGCTAGTTTCAAACAATCTCTAGAGATCCCCAATTATGATCTCCATGAACAAAAGAAAAGAAAAAAAAAAGTGATAAATAAAGAAGGTAAAATATGGAGGATGATTAAAGATCGTGGAATCTAGAGTAGATCCACTAAACAAATACCAATCTCACAAGAATGAGTTGGACATAATGCTAGTTTCAAACAATCTCTACGGATCCAAATAATAGCTCCATATTTAGAAAAGGAGTGATTCCCAAGAGATCTTAAGCCTCAAGGCTAATTAAAGAAAAGAAAAGAAAAGAAAAATCAAAATTAATTACAAGAATTAAAAAGCAAGAATGCAAGATGAACAAAAGAGAAAAGAAATAAAGAAAATCTACACTAATTGCAAGAAAATAAATCTACACTAATTGCAAGAAAGTAATTGCATGAAAGTAAATTGCATGAAAGTAAATATTATTCTATGAATAAGAAAATAAAAGATAAGAAAAGATAAACCCACATATTGATCTCTTCATCTTCATCCTCTTTCCATCATTGAACAAAGAGAAGAAAAGAATATGGAGGGTGAAAAATAATTTTATTTATTGCAACAAAAGTTATAATTTTGGAAGGTCTTCTCAATTAATAGTAACCCTCCTCTCCAAATAGAGTTTACAAAATATTTCACACTCAAACCCCTCACCCTCTATCCCTATTTATAGATGTTTACAACCAATATCAACCCTTGGAATGAACTTGATCTCCAAGTTAATCAATTTTAGCCTTTAAATCGTAACAGAAAACTGGGTATCGATACTGGTATCGATACCAGTATCGATACCGGTTTTGATACTAGTATCGATACTAAGATCAAAAATCTAGCTTGACAGATGGCTTCGTCTCGTCGAGATAGGCGATTTTTATATATTATATATTAAATTTCGTCTTCCGGATTGGGAGATATCGTCATTTCTTTGCAACTAATCATCCCGAATATGATTTTAACTTGATTTCATTTCTTTTTTGATCCTTGTTTCTTCGACTTGTGTAGATTGGTTGGCTTGATCCCGGGCTTCAATAAGAGGTTAGAAAATGAGGAAATTTGATTTCTTTTTGAGCTTTTATTCATTAATCTTCATTAACCTGCACATTAAGATAAAACACATTATTAGTGGTATATTTATTGATATAAACTATATAATGAGGGTGTAAAATTATAATAAAAATGTGATTATCAAATACCCCCACACCTAAATTTTTGCTAGTCCTCTAGCAAAGAAAGAAATTTGAAAGAGAAAGAAAGAAAAATCCTAACTTATTTTCGCAGGAATCGCGGTTGTATTTAGCATATACAACAAGTCTTTAAACCCCTAGGTTATCCTAGTGGACGAGTTGTAGTCTCGTGAGGGTTTGCAGTGAATATACCCATAAAATTCAGTCAAAGTGCCAATTTAAAGAAGTTAAAGTATAATTAATTCACTTGATATATTTAACATTCTAATTTAATCTAGTTTTTACTCAAGAAAACGTTTTTATATATAACTCAAGGTAATTTTCTTTAGAAAATCTTTTCATTATAGCTATACAAAATCAAGTCTAACTTAAAATTTTAATTTAAAAGTTTTGAAAGGAACATGCTAACTCTTTGTTTTAAATAATTTTCAAGTCTCTTAACCAATTTATTTTTCAAGAACATATGTACCAATATAAATATATATATAAAAACATTGTTAGTAAATTAACATTATTATTATTATTATTATTTTAAAACTCTTTATTCCTTGGTGATTTTGTTCTTTTGATCGGCTTTCTAAGTGACCATTTAATGAGTTTTGGACCAATGAATCCCAACCCATTGGGCTTAGATCATTAAGCATAGAAATACTCCTTGGGCTTAATTACTCGGTCAACTTAGGCTTTAGTAAGATAAAACCACATTAGATTTTAAGAGAATTTTAATTGGTGCATATTTTTCGCACTCTTCTTTTGTAAAGTTAGTTTTTTTAATATATACATGTATTATATGTATATATATGTGTTAAAAAATATTTAGATCAAGACAACTTGAAATTTTATTTTCAACTCTAAGATAAGCATGCAAAATTTCATTATTTTAATTAAAAGTCTAAGTACAAACTTAAGTGAAGTATACTACTTTGAAAATCATTTCTTAAGAAATTTATTTGGAGTTAACATAAAAGGTAAACTTGAGTATAAAACTAACTAAGGATTTAAATTTTATCAATTAGATCAATTATTAATCAACTTTATTAAGTTGGCAAGTGATTTTTTTTAAAGAAAAAAATGACATAAAAAGAAAATTGTTAAGAAAAAGAGGAAAAAATGACTAAGATAAAGAGGAGAAATGACTAATCCCGACCCCCACACCTAAATTTTACATTGTCCTCAATGCAAACTCTATAATGCACAAAGTAAAGCAGATAAAATTGAAGTACTTATATTTGTTCGGCCGGCTTCGAACAATGAAAAAAAATCTGCAATTACCTTTGGTATGAGGAGGATGAAGTCAAAATTTCTTCTTATTTTTTTTAAAAAGAACAAGAATTTCTCAAATGAGAGAAGAATAAATTCTTTTTATTATTATGATGAGACACAAAGACAAGCAAATGCAGAATAAAAGATGAAAGATGTGAAGTTCAAATTCTACATTAAATCTTACCTTATTGTTGCAGATTCTACCTCGGATTCTAAAGAGATTTAAAATGATATAAACAATGAAGTGCTCAGATTCAAAATATTCCAAGGGGTTCAATGATTTTTGCATTAATTCAAGGTAGGTTTTAATGGTGTTATGCAATTTGAACTTAGCTTCTTTATTAACAAAAGTTTGTGCAACCAAATTTTCTTTGAAATTTTTCTCAAACATAAGATCTATATTTGAGGGTTTAAATTCTGATTGTTTGTTTTCTAAAAAGCTAAGTTCATCTGAAAAGAGTTCTTCAAATGTTTGTTCAAGCACAGTTCCAATTTTCTCAAAAACCGGATCTGATTTTTCTAAAAATAACAGTTCTTCACCGAAAATTTCCGCAAAACCCAGATCTAATTCATTCTCTTCTTCAATTGGACTTTCCTGAAGGTAATTTATTTCTAAAGGTTGATTATCAATATTGTTTCCTGGATTGAAAATATTAAGTTCAGCAGTCAGATTCCCAAAGGACAGCTTCATGTGAACAGTTCTACAGTTGATGAGAGCATTAGAAGTGGCTAAGAACGGTCTTCCTAAGATCACAGGTATCTGTCCTTTAGGATTGGAAACAGGCTACATTTTCAAGACTACGAAATCAACAGGAAAAATAAAATCACCAACCTTTATCAATACATCTATTATTTCACCCATAGGGATCTTAACAGATCTATCAGCTAACTGAAGTGCGCATCTAGTTGGCTTGAGCTCCCCAACCCCCAGTTGTTGGTAGATCGAATACGAGAGTAAGTTAACACTGGCCCCTAAGTATAAAAGCGCTTTATCGATACGAGTGTTACCAATGACACATGGGATGGTAGGACAACCTGGATCCTTATGTTTCAATGGTACAGACTTTGAGAGGACATCACTGATATTGGCGACAAGAAAGACTTTTTTTGGAACATTTATTCTCCACTTTTTGGCAAGAAAAACTTAGCATAAGAAGAAATTTGTTCAATGACATCTAAGAGAGGAATATTGACCTTTACCTGCTTGAAGGTTTCTAGGATCTTCTCCTCCTGAGGGGAGTGATTCCTAGGCCTGAGTCTATCTGGGTATGTAGCAACTAGTTTAAACCCATCAAGATTAGGCTCAGGTTCGGGTTCGGGTTCTTGGTCATTGGAAATGGGTGATTGCTGGATAGAGTCATCAGAAGGAGAGATAATTTGTTCTGGTTCAATGGTTTCACTTGGAGGCGCTCTAATTTGATTATCAACTTGTTTTCCTGACCATAGTGAATGGATTGCATTCACTTGAGCTTGGTAGGATGAACTTGATCCCGTGTCCTTAGGGTTGGTCACGGGTTGACTCGAAAATATTCCTTTTTCTCTCTCACTCACAGCACTAGCTAGTTGTCCAAGTTGGGTTTCTAATCTAGCTATGACTTGAGTGTTAGCAGTGAGAATTTATCCAGTTGATTGCATAAAGGTATTCAAAGTGTTGGATGTTTGAGTCAACAAGTTGGTGGTTTGTGTAGAGGCCTTAATTATGGTTTCTAAATCCTTTTCTAAAATATTAAGACATTTATCGTGTTCGGCATTTGGAGGAGTGGAATTTAAGGACTGATGGTGAGGAGACTGAAATGGCAGATTCGATTATTGAAAGTTGGGTTGAGAACAGAACAGAACCGTGGTTCTCCTAGGAAATTGTTGATTTGAAACGGGAGTGAAAGTTTGGTTACCGGAGAAGTTTCCCTGGTTTTATGTAAGATTTGGATGATTTCTCCAACCGAGATTGTAGGTTGGAGAGAACAAATCATTCATCGGACGCTGGAATGCAACGTTGACTTAGCCTAGTGGTTGATTATTTCCTAAGAGAGGACATTCCTCTGAAATATAAGATGGAGACAGACAGTTATGACAACCTGAGGTAGAAACTTGATTAATTTGAGCTGGAGCTCGTTCCTTGACTTCTAAAGCTTCTAACCTACGCATGATTGTAGCCATTTTTGCTTCAGAGGCTATGTTTGTTTCTAAGAAAAGATAACTGGTTCTAGGTTGGGGAACAGATGAAACTCGGTCATCGCAGTGTTTCCACTGCATGGTTTTCTCAGATAAACCCTCTAAAAAGTCTCATGCTTCATCTGCATATTTCTTCATGAAATCCCCTTGACACATGGACTCTAAGGAAGTTTTTGAAGAATAGTCCAATCCTTCATAGATGATTTGACAAAGTCGCCATTTTTTCAAGGCCATGATGAGGACATTGGATGAGAAGATCCTTAAACCGATCAAAATACTTCCAAAAGGGTTCTCCCGGGACAATTTTAAAATTCATGATCTTGTTTCAAAGCTTGACCGTTTTATGAATAGGGAAGAATTTCTTAAGAAACACGGTGACAAATTCATCCCAAGTTGAGATGGAATTTGTAGGCAAGCTATAGAGCCATTTATTGGCCTTGTCCTTAAGGGCAAATGGAATAAATCGGAGTTTGATCGCATCTTTGGTTAAGTCCCTCATCTTAATCATGAGGCAAACTTCTTCAAATTTAGAGATGAAAATATATGCGTCTTCAGTTTCTATTCCTAGGAATTTGGGAAGCATGTTAATAAAATACGGTCAAAGTTTAAAATTTGCTCCATTGACCTCGGGGAGTTTTATGCAAGAGGGGATTGCATTTCTAGTGGGGTAACAAATATCTTGAAGAACCGGTGGGTTGGGGTTATCCATCTTGTTGAGTTCAAGAGATGAATCAATGCGAATTAAACGATTGGTATTGTCCCTAATCCATGCTCGCATACACCAAAATAACTTCTTTTATAGGTTTTTTTAAAGGAAAGAAAAAGAAATAAAACTAAAAGAGAGAGAGAGTGAGAGAGAGAGAGAGAGAGAGAGAGAGAAAAGAAAAAGAAAAACCTAACAAAAATAAATCAAGGCAACCACTTTTCAATCACCCTAACTTCTAGGGTTAAGCCTAAACTCCACTAGACCAGCTCCTAACTAAAAATTTCCTTAGTGAAAAGATCAAAGTTTACTCGGGTAATTAGCCAGGTAAGGATAGTACTAGAGGGATATCAAAGATCAATTAAGTATCTCGTTCCTTGAGGAGCGCTTTAAGCAACCCCTAAACCTTGCCTTAGACACCAATTAATCCAAATAAACTTGGACCGGTTCACTTAAGGATTTCTTATTTCTTAATGAGCTCGAATCCTTAGGGGCCAATGTCTAATGAGTTTTAGAAGGCTTGGATTTGTGTAGTGAGGAATTAGTGATTTGTGGGCTAAGAAAAGGATGATGAAATCCCTCACCTTATCTTGATTAGAGGGTTTTGCCTTTAAGATATTTTCAAGTGTGTGTCAAATCAAGATGCTCAAATCACTTGGGCGAATTCCTACTATTATATGCAATGCAACCCTAGAAATTAAAACCAACTGAAACGGATGCAAAAATAAAAAATCTTTTCATTTTTTTATTATGATCCACAATCAAACAAAGTGTGAAAAGGAGAGCTCTTGTTTGAATTTATTATCTTTTTAGTAATTATTCAAGTGGATGGTGAATTTTATTAGGGTCGACAAAAGTAAAATCTCTTTTTTTATTTTTAAAATCCTAATTGTCTCTAATGTGAATGAACTATCTAAAGGGTGGAATTGAAAATACTAGATAGAAAAGTTACCCACGCAAAAGCTATCCTAGCCTTTTTGAAGGCAATTCTTCAATCTTGAATCTTCAACTCTTGAACTTCAAGCTCCAAAGAGGTTCCTTCACCAGAAAATACACAAGTTAAAGAACCAAATATAGAAAAATCCTACAAATATAGAAAAATCCTACACAATAACAAGAGAACCAAATATAGAAAAATCCTACATAATAAGCGCCTTCCCCAGCAACGGCGCCAAAAACTTGATAGGAAAATAGATGTGTTCCTAAAGTTGCAAGTGCACAACTTATCAAGTTATAGTATATAAGATTGTCGAATCCCACGAAGAAGGCGTTGTAAGTTTAGTCAAATTTGGTTCTTAATATGTGTAAGACAATTAGGATTAAATCAAAGTGAAAGTGGATTGTGGAGAGATAAGAGAGTGGTTGTGATTTAGTGCGAATAAAAATACAAATGAGAAAGAAAGTGAGTGCGGAAAGATTAAGAGTGTGGAAGTGAAATAAGCAAAAGTAAAAGAAAATGAGATTGAAAGTGGGAGGGTAAAGAGTGGATAAGTGCAAATAAAAGAAAAGCAAGAGAGGAGTAAAGCGAGTATGAAAATTAGAAGAAAAAGAAAGAAAAGAAACAACTAAATGAAGAGCAAGAAAGTAAAAGATGGAGGGTTGATTTAAGATAGGGGGAGTCTAGAGTAGATTCACTTAGCTAATCTCAATCTCACAAGAGTGAGTAGGATATGAAGCTAGTTTCAAACAATCTCTAGAGATCCCCAATTATGATCTCCATGAACAAAAGAAAAGAAAAAAAACAAAGCGACAAATAAAGAAGGTAAAATATGGAGGATGATTAAAGATGATGGAATCTAGAGTAGATCCACTTAGCAAATCTCAATCTCACAAGAATGAGTTGGACATAATGCTAGTTTCAAACAATCTCTACGGATCCAAATAATAGCTCCATATTTAGAAAAGGAGTGATTCAAGAGATCTTAAGCTTCAAGGCTAATTAAAGAAAAGAAAAGAGAGATCAAAATTAATTACAAGAACTAAAAAGCAAGAATGCAAGATGAACAAAAGAGAAAAGAAATAAAGAAAATCTACACGAATTGCAAGAAAATAAATCTACACTAAATTGCAAGAAAGTAATTGCATGAAAGTAAATTGCATGAAAGTAAATATTATTCTATGAACAAGAAAATAAAAGATAAGAAAAATAAACCCACATATTGATCTCTTCATCTTCATCCTCTTTCCATCATTGAACAAAGAGAAGAAAAGAATATGGAGGGGTGAAAAATAATTTTTATTTATTGCAATAAAATTTATAATTTTGGAAGGTCTCTCAATTAAGAGTAACCCTCCTCTCCAATTGGAGTTTACAAAATATTTCACACTCAAACCCCTCACCCTCTATCCCTATTTATAAATATTTACAACCAATATCAACCCTTGGATTAAACTTGATCTCCAAGTTAATCAATTTCAGCCTTTAAATCGTAACAGAAAACTGGGTATTGATACTGGTATCGATATTGGTATCGATAATAGTATCGATACCCCTATCGATACTGGTATCGATACGATACCGATTTCGATACTAGTATCAATACTAGGATCAAAAATCTGACTTGATAGATGATTTTGTCTCGTCGAGATAGGCGATTTTCATATATTATATGTTAAATTTCATCTTCCGGATTGGGAGATATCGTCATTTCTTTGTAACTAATCATCCCGAATATGATTTTGACTTGATTTCATTTCTTTTTCGATCCTTGTTTCTTCGACTTGTGTAGATTGCTTGGCTTGATCCCACCCTTCAATAAGAGGTTAGAAAATGAGGAAATTTAATTTGTTGTTGAGCTTTTATTCATTAATCTTCATTAACCTGCACATTAAGATAAAACACATTATTAGTGGTATATTTATTGATATAAACTAGATAATGAGAGTGTAAAATTGTAATAAACATGTGATTATCAGAAGGGATTACTGCTAACTTATGGACAGGTGAAAAAATAGTTTCTTATATATTTAGTTTTACATTGAATAAAATAAAACATGTTACTATTTCTCTAAGCTTATTTATTATTTTCAAAGGAGGAGAAATCACTTGAACCGCACCGATTGATGAATATGATAGTCAACAACTAGAATTTACTCTAGATCTATCAACCCCGGGAAGTGCATCTAATAAATCCGGCAAGAAGAAAGTTTTTGATAATTCTCCTATTGGTATATTAGAATCTTCTGCTTTTAAGACCTCATTCCCAATAATTGGCAAAACAAGGTCACAATCAGGTTGGACATTTACACAACTAAATATTATTTTGAAATAGTACAAAGTGTATTACTTTGTTGTATGTACTTAATAAGTGTCGTGTGCCTTTGCAGTAATGAATCTCTGTTCTCCTATTCCAACTCAAGAAGAAGATTAAGACAGAGAAAAATAATTTGATAAATAATGGACCATTAGTTATTTTATTAAACAAATGTTACGAGTTACCAATGTTAGTGAAATGTTTTTATTAGATATGAGTTGCTCCAGTTATGAAATATGTGTTTGAAGTAGAAACACTTTTAAATACGTTATTAATATTATTATTATTAAGAAATGGTTAGATTAAAAATTCTTGGTGTTTATGTCTCGAACTTTATTACTTAAAAATTTTGAATGTTTGTCTTGAGATAATTTAATTTTGATTATATATTCTTATAATATATATCAATCAATTAGCCAAAAATTTAAAATTTATTATTAACTTAAGAAATTAATTATAAAGATGAGGTTATTGAAAAATCTGTTTAATATGGTGATATGTGATATATTTATTAGGTTTGAAAACTAAAAGTTGAATATATTTTATTATGGTTGTAAATATTTATTTAAATAAAATAAACTCCTAAATGGTATTTCTTTTCATATTAAACATCTTTAATAATTTATATTACAGTTTATAATATAAGTTTTATTTGCTAATTGAAACATAACACAAAAAGCAAAACAAGCAAAATAAAAGATTTCATAGGAAAATATAGTTATGAATCATTCTATATTAAAATAGATGAAATAACATGTTGTACAAGATATTTTTTATAATTTATAATTAAATGATATTACATTTTAACATTAAGTTTAAAAATTTATTATATATTCATATAGTAATATATTTTTAATTTTGAAAAGTAATCTTATATATCTATCTACCAAGAAGGAAAAAATTTACCAACTTTATTTATTACATAAAAAATTAGAATCTTTCATGAACTAATATATATTTACTAAATTATATCAAATCGATACTAATAACAGTTATAATAATTAAATTCAAACTTTTAAGATATCAATGATAATAATAAAAACATCATGATTTTAATTATGATCTGTAAAATATTTTTAAAACCACATAAAGTGAGACTCATTTCATAAAGTTGCCTCAGAACTTGAGAGTTTCATTATAAAACAACCTCTATATATATATATATATATATATATATATATATATATATATATATATATATATATATATATATAGAAAATTTCAAACTTTACTAATAACAGTTATAATAATTAAATTCAAACTTTTAAGATATCAATGATAATAATAAAAACATCATGATTTTAATTATGATCTGTAAAATATTTTTAAAACCACATAAAGTGAGACTCATTTCATAAAGTTGCCTGTAACTTGAGAGTTTCATTATAAAACAACCTCTATATATATATATATATATATATATATATATATTATATATATATATATATATATATATTATATATATATATATATATATATATATATATATATATATATATATATATATATATATATATATATATATATATATATATATATATATATATAAATTCAAACTTTACTAATAACAGTTATAATAATTAAATTCAAACTTTTAAGATATCAATGATAATAATAAAAACATCATGATTTTAATTATGATCTGTAAAATATTTTTAAAACCACATAAAGTGAGACTCATTTCATAAAGTTGCCTGTAACTTGAGAGTTTCATTATAAAACAACATATATATATATATATATATATATATATATATATATATATATATATATATATATATATATAGTTGGGCTAGGCTACTATCAATAGTATTCAACATGTGGATACTATGAACCCAATTTTGAAAATCGGAGCCTAAAATAAAAATCCAAATAGGTAGACGTGATATACTACACATAAACTAGCTATAAATAAAATTTCAAATGATTTCGACGTGTTTTGAATTATATATCAAGAAGCCAAAATTTAACCAACTTCATGAAAATTCAAACATTGATTTTGACGACGTATTTTATATGGGTTAATGATGATGAAATCCTTTAGAATTTTATTTCTAACTAGTTCATGTGTAGTAGATCACAGTTTAGATTTTATTTTTGGGTTCCAATTTTCAAAATTGGGTTGATAGTATCTGCATGTTGAATACTATTAATAGTAGCCTAGCTCAACTATATATATATATATATATATATATATATATATATATATATATATATATATATATATATATATATATATATATATATATATAAAATAATGTACATTGAGTGGCATACTATTTCTAAATGAGCTATCAAGAGATATCATGTGGTGAGGCCCACCTTGCTAGTCACATCAAAAGGTGTGGACCTCACCACTCTATCTCTTGGTAGCTCATTTAACAAAATGAGCCATCTTATATACATCATTCCCATATATATATATATATATATATATATATATATATATATATATATATATATATATATATATATATATATGAAGAATATAATAAAATGAGATGGTAAGCTCATATTTTTATCGTGAGCTAGCCCAATAGGCTACTCGAAACGATGATCGGCACCGCCCATCGTGATTTGCTGATAATCATATTTTTATTATAATTTTATACCCTCATCATTTATTTTATATAAATAAATATACCAGTAATAATTATTTTTATCTTAATTTGCAGGTTAATGGTGAAATAATGAATAAAAGCCCAAAAGACTCAAACTCCCTGATTTTCTACCATTTATTGACGCCCAAATATGAAGACAAAAGAAGGCCCAAGAAGAGACAAGGATCCATGAAGAAATCCGGTCAAGAAATGAATAAAAAAACTAATCTGCCGCTACCCAATCGGTCTGCCAACCTATTTACCAATCGGTTGGCCAACCGATTGGTCAATCGGTCGGCCAACCCAAAAACTTGGTAGGTAAATAAATATGAACCTAAAGTTGCAATACAACTATTAAGTTATAGTATAAAAAGTTATCGATCCCATGAGGAAGGTGTTGTAATGAGTTAATCAAAATCGATTCTTATGTTGTGTGCGACAATTAGGAGTGATAAAAGAAATGTGATGGATTTTGGAGAGATTTGAGAGTGATTGTGAATATGTGCAAAATAAAACAAAATGAGATTGATAGTGGAAAGATAAACAAAGTGGTTGATAAAATGAAGGAAAATAAAGAAGATAATATGAGGAAAATAAAACAAACAAATAAAAAGCAAGAATAATGAGGAAGATCAAAAAGGTAAAATATAGAGGATTAATTAAAGATATGAGGAATCTAGAGTAGATCCACTTAGCTAATCTCAATCTTATGTAAATAAGTTGGATATAAAAGCTAGTTTCAAATAATTTCTAGAGTTCCCACAAATATTAGCTCCGCATTTAGAAAACGGTAATTCCCTAGAGGGTTCTAGCCTCAAGGTGAATTAAAGAAAAGAAAATAAACAAATAAAGAGGAATCTAGAAAGTAAGAATAAAGAGAAAAATAAAACAAACAAATAAAAGGCAAGAGTAAAGAGGAAAATCAAGAAGGTAAAATATGGAGGATTAATTAAAGATATGAGGAATCTAGAATAGATCCACTAAGCTAATCTCAATCTTATGTGAATAAGTTGGATATAAAAGCTAGTTTCAAATAATTTCTAGAGTTCCCACGAATATTAGCTCCACATTTAGAAAATGGCAAATTTCCTAGAGGGTTCTAGCCTCAAGGTAAATTAAAAAAGAAAATAAAATCTAAACTACAAAATAAATGCAGAAAGTAAGGACATGAAAGTAAATGTAAGAAATTAAATGCGAGGAAGTAAAGACATGAATGTAAATCTACTCTACAAGTATGAAATAAGCAAGAAAATAAAATATTACAAGAAAAGAAAAGAAAGGAATAAAAAGCAAACTCTCATCTTCATCTTATCTTCATCTTCATCCTCTTTTCATCCTTGGACAAAGAGAAGGAAAGAAAATATGAAGAGATGAAAATATTTTTATTAATTGCAACTAAAAATTATAAATTTTGAAGGTCTTCTCAATTAAGAGTAACCATCCTCTTCAAAAGGAGTTGTTACAAAATATTTCACACCTCAAACCTCTCACTCTACCCCTCTATTTATAGCCTACAACAATGAAGGATAACCCTTGGATGAAACTTTGCCACAAAGGAATTGAAATCCAACCATAGATCTGAAACTGCCATTCACCAATCGGTCGACCAATCGATCGACCAATCGGTTGGCCGACCGATTGGCCAATCGGTTGGCACACCGATTGGGTAGCGGCAGATTGATTTTTTTATTGATTTCTTGACCCGATTTCTTCATGGATCATTGTCTCTCCTTGGGCCTTCTTTTTTCTTCATATTTGGGCTTCAATAAATGGTAGAAAATCAGAGAGTTTGAGTCTTTTGGACTTTTATTCATTATTTCACCATTCACCTCCAAATTAAGATAAAACAATTATTAGTGGTATATTTATTTATATAAAATAGATGATGAGGGTATAAAATTATAATAAAATGTGATTATCATTTGCACTCATCATGATCTATATGTAGAAAAAATTATATTATTTTAAAATTTTTAATCATTGTTTTAGCTATGTGTAGAAGGGACGGCTGTTAAACTGCCTGAAAAATCAACATATTAAACTAATTTGATTCATATTCTAGAAGACTCCAAATTATGTGAATATATATATATATATATATATATATATATATATATATATATATATATATATATATATATATATATATATATATATATATATATATATATATATATATATATATATATATATATATCAACTGATTTGTTATAAAATAGTAAAATTTAAAAGGATTATTATGTGTTAAAAGTACAAAATTAATTTCTAGCCAAATTGTAAATCATAAATTTTAATTATTTTATATGTCATTATATATGTACTTAATTAATTTAGATGATAAATAACATTACATTGCAGTATAATTAATAGTAAAATATTAGTTGCCAATAAATTAGAAATCTAACCATTAAAAAACTAAAATATATAAACTAAAAATAAATATTGTATTTTGTAATTATAGTATCCTTTCTATAGATCATAAAATTTAAAAATAAAAATAAAAATATATAGATGTCAGTTTAAATAAGTACAAAATATTACCTAAAAATATAGAAATCGAAATTGAACGACTGAAAATTGAACAACATCTAAATATTTTCAAAATTTAAACTAAAATATAAAAACAAAAATTAAGATCCTATAATGATAAAATAAAATCAAAACTTACTTATAGATAATTTGAATCGAAAATATATACAAATCAATAAATATATAATAATATATATAATACAAAAATATAAAAATCTTCTTAATAAATCAAATAAAATCAAAACTTACTATTTAGATAGATTTTAAAACTAAATTTTTTGAGGAAAAGATTGTAACGCAATGTTGTGTATAAGTGAGAAAGGAATGAGTTTTAAAGAAGTTTTGGTAGTTAGGAAATTATTATTTAATATGGTGGTAGGTAGGTTAATTTTTATGATATAATATGGTAGGTTTGGTAGGGAATATTTTTAATTTGGTGGTAGGTTCAAAATTTTTGACAATTTTTATGAAAACTTTTGGAAATTTTGAATTTTGACATTAAATATTATAAAACTCATTCATAGAGATAAAAATTTTAATATAAATATATTTACAAAATATTTTTAATTTTGGAGAAATTTTTAAACTGAAAATTTTGAGAAGAAGAAGCTTACTATAATTTTGTGTATAAGTGTGAATTTTTGGTTTTAACAAAGTTTTGGAATGTAGGAAATTCTTTTTAAATTTGATGATAGGTAGGATAATTTTTATGATATAAAGGTGTAGGTATAGTGGTAGGCATGTGTATTCTCAAGACTCTATAAATTTAAGTTTTTAAAATTCATAATTAACTATTTTAAAATAATTGTTATAGATAAAATTATAATATAAAAACTACAAATTATTTCAATTTGTAATATATTTATTCAAATATTAAACAAATTAACTATTACATATATAATAATATTTAGGTCATATGATACAAAATTCTAACCATATAAGTAAGAAACAAATGATATATATATATATATATATATATATATATATATATATATATATATATATATATATATATATATATATATATATACTGATAAGTGATATTTCAATGGATGTATGTCTATGGGTTTTGAAGATTCTTTTCAGAGACTAAAGACCAAAAATGAGAGTAGGATTGAAAACTAATGGAAAGACCGTGCTTAGCACGGACTAAAAGACTAGTAATATGTAAAAGGAAGACCTCTAGATTCCACAATCTAAATTCATATCCTTATAGTCGACACGGTTGACTATTGTCAATGCAGACTGACCATCAAATTCTTTTCTATACAAATAATTCGAGACTCCATGAGTGGTAAGGAATTAACTAAATTATATAGAAAACTCAAAGCTTTTGCTAAGGAGCTAAAGAGAAGGGTTTTTTCATGAGAACCACCTTAAATATAGGTGAAATTGATATAAACTATCTTTAATGTTTTTTTTATATACAAACCACCTTATATATATGTTATCCTCTCAATGTCACACTTTTGAGTAATTTCTATTTTAAAAAAATATAAAATTACTATAATACCCCTTAGTCTAACCAAATAAAAAAAAGAGAGGAGGAGAAGAGGAGGAGAGGGGGAGGGAAGTTGATCAGGTGGATGGCATGAGAGGAGGGAAGGAGGTCGGCGCCGGTGGAGAGAATAGAGAGAGAGGAGGAGGAGGAGGAGGAGGAGGAGGAGGAGGAGGAGGAGGAGGAGGAGGAGGAGGAGGAGGAGGAGGAGGAGGAGGAGGAGGAGGAGGAGGAGGAGGAGGAGGAAGAGGAGATTGAGAGGAGAATGAAGGGATGAGATGGGGGAGAGGGGGAGGGGAAGATGGAGAAGACGGGGGCAAAATGGGTATTTTAAAATTTTTTGGGCTGCATAGTGACGGAAGTGTGACATTGAGAGGATAACACATACATGAGGTGGTTTGTATAAAACAAAAACATTAAAGATGGTTTGTATCAATTTCACCTATATTTATGGTGGTTCCCATGAAAAAACCCTAAAGAGAATCTTAAGACACTGCGCCAAGTGCCTTGTAGTGGTAGTGTTTCCATGAACCATACTAGGGTAAGTAATGTCATCAGTATGTCAATATGCTTTATGCCACATATGACCATGCTGCACATTATTTGTTGGTATGAGATCAAATATATTTTCTTTATAGTAAAAGAGATTCTGGATTATACAAGGATAATAACAAATGAAACCTGATTTTTGAAGTCGTGTTAAGGTTTATAATTTTATTATCTAACAAACATATGATTCCTTGATCACTAGTAAAACATATGGTTGTTTATGTGTCTGCATGTGCTTTTGTGTATGTGGGGTTTCCAAATGCCATAGAAGCAGGTGACAAGTAGGACTTACAGGATAGGAATGTTTCCAGCTGGAAACTAGAAACAGCCCCTTGAGGAACAAGTAGTTGAGCATAATTTGAAGGATATTGCCAGCGAGGACTTGGAATGAAAGACCAGAGGAGCAACAATGTTTCTCAAATCAAGAAGTAGATTCTTCTCAGGCTCAAAATCAGGGACAGGAAAGAAATGTGGTAGTGAATTCATCTGAAGTAGTAGTCATTGTTCAGCAAGCAGAGGGAATAGATTTGAATAAGACAACACAAAATAAGCCGACGAGAAGGAGGAAGCATACACCTAAGGTGGTGAGAGAATGAAAGCCTGCAAGAGCCCAAGATACAGCTTACCACAAGAGCGGTGCAATTGTATTTATGGAATCCGCAGCCTAAACGCGTCCAAACTTAACAGAAAGAACAAAGCGCAAACTAAAACCTCATAATAGTTTTCTATTATAGGATTTTCCCTCTATCTTACTTCTCACCTGCTCAACCTTTTCCCCACACATACTAGCAGAAAATTACCCTAAAAACATTAATTTTAGGGAAATTTGCTTGGAGGAACCAAAAAAAGTTTGGCTATGCATCCCCCACCCCCAAATAAAGTCAACCCCTTGTAAGCACTTTGACCCAACTTTCTATGCTAAAAAACCCCTAGCCCAACATTGTATATGTATTTTATACCGTATTTTTAAGTATTGCCCATTTACCCTTTTGTACTCATTTGTGGAATGTAAATAATTTTGTCCTATTAGGCAACCCTCTTCCATTAAAAAGTACAGAGTGACATAAAATATTGGGGTGAGGAAAGAGCTGGGGAGAAGCTATTAATGGCTGGGAGAGTTGTTTTGGAGGGAAAGTGGAAATTGGAGGGAAACATATAAGTTCCCTCCAAAAAATGCCCCATGTCAATATAATATCTTCTTCTCTCTTTTTATTCTACTCAACAACCTTCAACAGCCTTCAACAACCAAAAAATTCTTAACTCTTTTCTCTTAACTTCTCCAACAACCAAAATGGAAGATTCTTTAATGTGTGTGATTTCATTTAACACAAATCCAACCCTCATTAATGTCAATTCTGCGACAAGTTTAGTTGATTTGAAGATGCAAGCTTCAGAGAAATTAAGAGCATCGTACGAAAGTTTGTTCATAAGATACTCTCTTGAGAAGTTTCCCAATGTCTCGTTTGAGATTTCAAAAGATGAAGACATTCTCAACATGATAGATTATCACCGTTTAATGGGGTTAAGTACGATAATCATGACTGCTACTGAAAGAGATGAAGGACGATAATCATGACTGCTACTGAAAGAGATGAAGGATCCATGCATGTCATAGGGACAGAAACAGAGCTTAAGTAAGTATTCAAAAGATTATTTTCAGGTTCTAGATATACGTTATAATGGGAACTGTGATATTTATTCCTTATATATGACCTGAAGACATTGCACGTGACATTTCGACTTTATTTGTGACATATACTAGTTAACAGTTATTTGTAATTATCACACGTGACTTATATGTATGTTATATTCAACTTGCAGTCTTCCTAATGTAAGCTCACACTCATCGGAGAATATCGAGGAACCTAATGAGAGGATCCCAATTGAGGAATCAGCGAGGATCCCAAATGACAATCCTCAAGGAGAGCATGTGTGGGTGATGAACGACATAGTAAATGACTCAACAAAAATCCCAGCATGGTGGCACGAGGTAATTACTGGAGAAGGGCAGCAATTTAAAAGTGCAAAAGAAGTTAGAATGACTCTTATATACTACTCTATAGCTAAGCAGTTTGCTTTTAAATATGTTAGCAATGAGCCAAAACGCATTCGTGCTAGTTGCATGTTCAGAAAAGAAACACAATACCCGTGCTTATTTTTCGCTTCGCCATTGAGTCATGTGTCGACCTTTGCTGTAAAAAAATTTATTCCTCAACATACTTGTGGACAACATAACAGCACAGTTGGTCACTCTAGAGCATCGAGAAGGTGGATTGCGAGTATGCTATAATCAGTAATGAAAAGGCGTCAATATATCACCCCAACTGACATTAGAAAGGAATTGCACTCTCAATATGGTTTAAAAGTTAATTATTCTAAAGCTTGGCGTTCTAAGGAGACAGCAAAAGACCAAATATTTGGTTGCGCAAGGCATTCATATGATTTACTATCCTGGTTAGTCTATTAATTTGTTGATGTGTCCTTTAGAACTTATATGTGATTTGTTAACCGTAAATATGACATGTCAGAATGCCATGTGACATATAAGCGTAGCATGTGATACTTCAACGACATATGTGACACTTCTGATCTCAATGTGACTCATCGACCTTATATGTGACATTTCGATCTATGTTGTGACAATTAAGTCTTACGTGTGACATTGAGACCTGGTTTGTGACATTAACGTATTATATGTGACTGCTAGAACTTATTCATCATTTAACAAGTTATTTATTCTTTTAACCATCATTTAAAGGTACGAAATGAAGATGATGGAAACAAACCAGGCAGTGTCTTCGTCATCGAGCAAGAAGAAAGGAGATTCAAGCGTTTATTTGTGTCCTATGGTGCATGCATACTGTGGGTTTCTCAAAGGATGTAGGCCATTACTGCTCTAGATGGGACATTTCTAAAGATCAACCGGTTGGCTAACCGATCGGTCAACCGATTGGTTCCCAACCTAATTTGTCTTTTCTTGATTTTTCTTCACGAATTTCTCTTGGATCAAATTGGTATCTTGGGCCTTGGTTTGTCTTCAGATTTGGGCTTCAAATATTGGTAGAAATTCAGAGAATTTGAGTCATTTGGGCTTTTATTCATTATTTCTTTATTAACCTGCAAAATAAGATAAAAATGATTATTAGTAATATCGTTTATTCATATAACATAGGTAATAAGGGTATAAAAATGTATTTATTGATGGGTAATTTTTGAGTGATTACCTTAGTTGCAAGTATACAACCCTTATCAAGTTATAGTATAAAAGATTATCGATCCCACGAGGAATGGGAAAGTAGGGAGAGTTTTGCTCAAGTTTTGGTTCTCAAATTATGCGCGACAATTAGGAGTTTATTCAAATATAATGAAAATGAGAAAATGGTGAAAGTGGATGTGGAGAGATAAAAGAGAGTGGATTGTGGATTATGTGCAAAAGAGGAGAAAATAAAGTTGAGAGTGTGGTGGTGGTTATATGCACATAATAACAAAACTAGGTTTGAGATTATATGCACATGGAGGGAATATGAGATTGCGAGAAAATAAGTACAAAATAAAAGAAAACAAGATTGAGAGAGAGGAGAGAGTAAAGGAAAATCAAAATCAAGAATAACGGAAAATAACAAACAAATGGAAAACAAGGATAAGTGCAAAATCAAGAATGTAAAGTATGGAGGATTAATTAAAGATATGAGGAATCTAGAGTAGATCCACTTAGCTTATCTCAATCTCATGAAAATGAGTTGGATTTGTTAGCTAGTTTCAAACAATCTCTAGGGATCCCACAAATAATGAAGCCAAGGTGGATTAGTATGCTATAATCGATAATGAAAAGCGTCAATATATCACCCCAACCGACATTAGAAAGAATTGCACTCTCAATATGGTTTAAAAGTTAATTATTCTAAAGCTTGGCGTTCTAAGGAGACAAAAAAGACCAAATATTTGGTTGCAAGGCATTCATATGATTTACTATCCGGTTAGTCTATTAATTTGTTGATGTGTCCTTTAGAACTTATATGTGATTTGTTAATCAGAATATGACATGTCGAATGCCATGTGACATATAAGCGTAGCATGTGATACTTCAACGACATATGTGACACTTCTGATCTCAATGTGACTCATCGACCTTATATGTGACATTTCGATCTATGTTGTGACAATTAAGTCTTACGTGTGACATTGAGACCTGGTTTGTGACATTAACGTATTATATGTGACTGCTAGAACTTATTCATCATTTAACAAGTTATTTATTCTTTTAACCATCATTTAAAGGTACGAAATGAAGATGATGGAAACAAACCAGGCAGTGTCTTCGTCATCGAGCAAGAAGAAAGGAGATTCAAGCGTTTATTTGTGTCCTATGGTGCATGCATACAGGGGTTTCTCAAAGGATGTAGGCCATTACTCGTTCTAGATGGGACATTTCTAAAAGATCAACCGGTTGGCTAACCGATCGGTCAACCGATTGGTTCCCAACCGAATTTGTCTTTTCTTGATTTTTCTTCACGAATTTCTCTTGGATCAAATTGGTATCTTGGGCCTTGGTTTGTCTTCAGATTTGGGCTTCAAATATTGGTAGAAATTCAGAGAATTTGAGTCATTTGGGCTTTTATTCATTATTTCTTTATTAACCCGCAAAATAAGATAAAATGATTATTAGTAATATCGTTTATTCATATAACATAGGTAATAAGGGTATAAAATGTATTTATTGATGGGTAATTTTGAGTGATTACCTTAGTTGCAAGTATACAACCCTTATCAAGTTATAGTATAAAAGATTATCGATCCCGAGGAATGGGAAAGTAGGGAGAGTTTTGCTCAATTTTGGTTCTCAAATTATGCGACAATTAGGAGTTTATTCAAATATAATGAAAATGAGAAAATGGTGAAAGTGGATGTGGAGAGATAAAAGAGAGTGGATTGTGGATTATGTGCAAAAGAGGAGAAAATAAAGTTGAGAGTGTGGTGGTGGTTATATGCACATAATAACAAAACTAGGTTTGAGATTATATGCACATGGAGGGAATATGAGATTATGAGAAAATAAGTACAAAATAAAAGAAAACAAGATTGAGAGAGAGGAGAGAGTAAAGGAAAATCAAAATCAAGAATAACGGAAAATAACAAACAAATGGAAAACAAGGATAAGTGCAAAATCAAGAATGTAAAGTATGGAGGATTAATTAAAGATATGAGGAATCTAGAGTAGATCCACTTAGCTTATCTCAATCTCATGAAAATGAGTTGGATTTGTTAGCTAGTTTCAAACAATCTCAGGATCCCACAAATATTGGCTCCACACTTAGAAAAGGGTAATTCCTAGAGGGTTCTAGCCTCAAGGTGAATTAAAGAAAAGGAAAATCTATTCTAGAAAGTAAATACAAGAATTAAATACATTGCATGAAAGTAAATTGCATGAAAGTAAATTGTATGAAATTAAATTGCATGAAAGTAAATCTAAGCTACAAAGCAATAAATGAACAAGAAAGAAAATGAAAAAGAAATAAAATAGAAACCAACAACTCTGATCTTAATCTAATCCTCCTTTGGTCCTTGGATTAGAAGAGAAAGGAAATTGAAGGTGAAAAATTTCATTTATTGTGTAACAAAAGTTACAATTTTGGAAGGTCTCCTCAATTAAGAGTAACCCTCCTCTCCAAATGGAGTTTTACAAAATATTTCACACTCAAAACACTCAGCCTTCACCCCTATTTATAGCCCAACGGAGTTGATGTGAACCATTGGATCAAACCTAGCCAAAAGGGAGAGAAATCCACCATTAATTGAATCATTTGGGAACCGATCGGTTGGCGATCGGTTAATAACCGGTTATATGGGTTGGTAGGTTGATCAACCGATTGGTTCCCAACCAATTTGTCTTTCTTGATTTTTCTTCAATTTCTCTTGGATCAAATTGGTATCTTGGGCCTTGGTTTGTCTTCAGATTTGGGCTTCAAATATTGGTAGAAATTCAGAGAATTTGAGTCATTTGGGCTTTTATTCATTATTTCTTTATTAACACGCAAAATAAGATAAAATGATTATTAGTAATATCGTTTATTCATATAACATAGGTAATAAGGGTATAAAATGTATTTAAAATGTGCTAATCAAATACCCCACACTAAGCTTTTGCTAGTCCTCTAGCAAAGAAAATAAAAGAAAACCTAACTCACTTTAGAATCGCGGTTGTATTTAAGCATACAACAAGCCTTTAAACCCTAGGTTACCCTAGTGGGCGAGTTGTAGTCTCGTGAGGGTTTACAAAGGAATATACCCACAAAATTCAGTCAACTTGCAAATTTAAAGAAGTTAATAAAATAATTAATTCATTTGATATCTTCAAACATTCCAATTGAAGTTGGTTAATACTCAAGAAAAGCGTTTTTCATAACTCCAATGTAATTTTCTTAAAAAATCCTTCCATTATAGTTATATAAAACCAAGTTTAACTCAAAATTTAATTTAAAAGTTTTGAAAAGAACATGCTAACTCTTTGTTTTAACAAACTTCAAGTCTTTTAATCCATTTAATTTTTCAAGAACATATACAAATATAACTATATACAAAAACATGGTTAGTATGATTTTTTTTTTTTTTTGAAAAAGGATAAGAGAAAAAGTTAAGAAGATGAGAAAACTAACTAAAAATAAAATCAAAGCAATCACTTTTCAATCACCCTAACTCTAGGGTTAAGCCTAAACTTGACTTAGACCACTCCTAACCAAGAATTCCCTTAATGAAAAGATCAAAGTTTACTTGGGTAATTAGCCGTAAGGATAGTACTAGAGGGAGATCAAAGATCAATTAAGTACCTCTTTCCTTCCGGGCGCCTTCTGCAACCCTAAATCTTGCCTTAGACACCAATTAATCCAAATAAACTTGGATCGGTTCACTTAAGGATTTCTTGTTCCTTAATGAGCTCGAATCCTTAGGGGCCAACGTCTAATAAGTTTTAAAAGGCTTGGTATGTGTAGTGAGGAATTAGTGATTTGTGGGCTAAGGAAAGGGTGATGAAATCCCTCACCTTATCTTGATTAATGGGTTTTGCCCTTAAAATATTTTCAAGTGTGTGCCAAATCAAGATGCTAAATCACTTTGGTGAATTCCTACTATTATATGAAATGCAACCCTAAAATTAAAAGCAACTAAAAGGATGCAAAACAAAATCTTTTTATTTTATTTTTATTATGGTCGACAATAAAAAAATGAAGTTTATTAGGGTCGACAAGGGAAAAAATCCTTTTATTTTATTTTATTTTATTTTTATCCTAATTGTCTCTAATGTATATGAACTATCTAAAGGGTGGAATTGAAAATACTAGATGGAGTTTACCAAAGCAATGCAGCCTCGTTGGAGGCAATTCTTCAATCTTGAATCTTCAACTCTTGATCTTCAAGCTTCAAGTTCCTACACAAAAGAAAACCACAAAATAAAAACCAAACTTAATGAAACTCCTCCTACTTTCTAGTTCCTCATTGGGATCGATAATCTCATTAAGTTTGGTTTTTTGTTTTAATGTTCTTTATTAGTAGAGCTGAACAAAATCAAAGTTAGTGGAAGAACCCTCAACCGAAAACTTTCTGCGTAATTACTCATCTATTATTCAATTCCACAAATAATTCATATTGATGAAAGATTTAATTAGACAAAATAAAAAATAAAAGGGATTTTTTTTATCATTTAATACTTCATTTTATTATGATATTTAATAAAAAAATATGAAGTTTATTAGGGTCGACAAGGGAAAAAATCCTTTTATTTTATTTTATTTTATTTTATTTTTTTATCCTAATTGTCTCTAATGTATATGAACTATCTAAAGGGTGGAATTGAAAATACTAGATGGAGAAGTTACCCACTAAAAGCAATGCAAAGCCTCGCTTGAGGCAATTCTTCAATCTTGAATCTTCAACCTGATCTTCAAAGCCCAAGTTCCTACACAAAAAAGAAAACACATTGTAATAAAACCAAACTTAATGGAATCTCCTTCATTTTTCCCGCCCGGGATCGATAATTCATTAAGTTTTGCCTTTACTGTGTTTTCTAGAACCAGTTGAAGATCAAGAGTTGAGGCTCAAAGATTGAAGATCGTTTCAATCCATGCTTTTTGTATTGCTTTTTGTAACTTTCTTCCATCTAGTATTTTCATCTCCAATTCTTTTAGATAGTTCATATAGAAGATTAGAGATAATTAGGATAAAAATAAAAATAAAAAAAATAAAGGATTTTTTCCTTGTTTTAATTTAATAAACTCTCATTTTTATTATGGTCCACAATAAAAAAATGAAGTTTATTAGTATTCACAAGGGAAAAAATCCTTTTATTTTATTTTATTTTATTTTATTTTTATCCTAATTGTCTCTAATGTATATGAACTATCTAAAGGGTGGAATTGAAAATACTAGATGGAGAAGTTACCCACGCAAAAGCAATGCAAAGCCTCGTTGGAGGCAATTCTTCAATCTTGAATCTTCAACTCTTGATCTTCAAGCTTCAAGTTCCTACACAAAAGAAAACACACAAAATAAAAACCAAACTTAATGAAAACCTACTTATGCAATGTCTCTAAGAATCTACGCCAAAACTTGATGGGTAATTTTGAGTGATTACCTTAGTTGCAAGTATACAACCCTTATCAAGTTATAGTATAAAAGATTATCGATCCCACGAGGAACGGGAAAGTAGGGAGAGTTTTGCTCAAGTTTTGGTTCTCAAATTATGCGCGACAATTAGGAGTTTATTCAAATATAATGAAAATGAGAAAATGGTGAAAGTGGATGTGGAGAGATAAAAGAGAGTGGATTGTGGATTATGTGCAAAAGAGGAGAAAATAAAGTTGAGAGTGTGGTGGTGGTTATATGCACATAATAACAAAACTAGGTTTGAGATTATATGCACATGGAGGAATATGAGATTGAGAAAATAAGTACAAAATAAAAGAAAACAAGATTGAGAGAGGAGAGAGTAAAGGAAAATCAAAATCAAGAATAACGGAAAATAACAAACAAATGGAAAACAAGGATAAGTGCAAAATCAAGAATGTAAAGTATGGAGGATTAATTAAAGATATGAGGAATCTAGAGTAGATCCACTTAGCTTATCTCAATCTCATGAAAATGAGTTGGATTTGTTAGCTAGTTTCAAACAATCTCTAGGATCCCACAAATATTGGCTCCACACTTAGAAAGGGTAATTCCCTAGAGGGTTCTAGCCTCAAGGTGAATTAAAGAAAAGGAAAATCTATTCTAGAAAGTAAATACAAGAATTAAATACATTGCATGAAAGTAAATTGCATGAAAGTAAATTGCATGAAATTAAATTGCATGAAAGTAAATCTAAGCTACAAAGCAATAAATGAACAAGAAAGAAAATGAAAAAGAAATAAAATAGAAACCAACAACTCGATCTTAATCTAATCCTCCTTTTGGTCCTTGGATTAGAAGAAGAGAAAGGAAATTGAAGGGTGAAAAATTTCATTTATTGTGTAACAAAAGTTACAATTTTGGAAGGTCTCCTCAATTAAGAGTAACCCTCCTCTCCAAATGGAGTTTTACAAAATATTTCACACTCAAAACACTCAGCCTTCACCCCTATTTATAGCCCAACGGAGTTGATGTGAACCATTGGATCAAACCTAGCCAAAAAGGGAGAGAAATCCACCATTAATTCGGAATCTGTTGGGAACCGATCGGTTGGTCGATTAGCTAACCGGTTAGCCAACCGGTTGGCCAACCGGTTGGTCAACCGATTGGTTCCCAACCGAATTTGTCTTTTCTTGATTTTTCTTCACGAATTTCTCTTGGATCAAATTGGTATCTTGGGCCTTGGTTTGTCTTCGATTTGGGCTTCAAATATTGGTAGAAATTCAGAGAATTTGAGTCATTTGGGCTTTTATTCATTATTTCTTTATTAACCCGCAAAATAAGATAAAATGATTATTAGTAATATCGTTTATTCATATAACATAGGTAATAAGGGTATAAAATGTATTTAAAATGTGCTAATCAAATACCCCACACCTAAGCTTTTGCTAGTCCTCTAGCAAAGAAAATAAAAGAAACCTAACTCACTTTCGCAGGAATCGCGGTATTTAGCACATACAACAAGCCTTTAAACCCCTAGGTTACCCTAGTGGACGAAGTTGTAGTCTTGAGGGTTTACAAGTGAATATACCCACAAAATTCAGTCAACTTGCAAATTTAAAGAAGTTAATAAAATAATTAATTATTTGATATCTTCAAACATTCCAATTGAAGTTGGTTAATACTCAAGAAAACGTTTTATCATAACTCCAATGTAATTTTCTTAAAAAATCCTTCCATTATAGTTATATAAAACCAAGTTTAACTCAAAATTTAATTTAAAAGTTTTGAAAAGAACATGCTAACTCTTTGTTTTAACAAACTTCAAGTCTTTTAATCCATTTAATTTTCAAGAACATATACAAATATAACTATATACAAAACATGGTTAGTATGATTTTTTTTTTTTTTTACTCTTTATTCCTTGGTGGTTTTGTTCTTTTAATCGGACTTTCTAAGTGACCATTTAGCGAAGTTTGGGCCAATGAATCCCAACCCAATTGGGCTTAGGTCATTAAGCATAGAAATACTCCTCTGCTTAATTACTCACCAACTTAGGCTTAGTAAAATAGAACCACCAATGATTTTAAGAGAAATTTTTTCTTCTTTTATTAAGTTAGTATAATATATATATGTATATGTATATATATTCTGAACAATATTTGGATCAAGACAAATGGAAAACAAGGATAAGTGCAAAATCAAGAATGTAAAGTATGGAGGATTAATTAAAGATATGAGGAATCTAGAGTAGATCCACTTAGCTTATCTCAATCTCATGAAAATGAGTTGGATTTGTTAACTAGTTTCAAACAATCTCTAGGATCCCACAAATATTGGCTCCACACTTAGAAAGGGTAATTCCCTAGAGGGTTCTAGCCTCAAGGTGAATTAAAGAAAAGGAAAATCTATTCTAGAAAGTAAATACAAGAATTAAATACATTGCATGAAAGTAAATTGCATGAAAGTAAATTGCATGAAATTAAATTGCATGAAAGTAAATCTAAGCTACAAAGCAATAAATGAACAAGAAAGAAAATGAAAAAGAAATAAAATAGAAACCAACAACTCCTGATCTTAATCTAATCCTCCTTTTGGTCCTTGGATTAGAAGAAGAGAAAGGAAATTGAAGGGGTGAAAAATTTCATTTATTGTGTAACAAAAGTTACAATTTTGGAAGGTCTCCTCAATTAAGGTAACCCTCCTCTCAAATGGAGTTTTACAAAATATTTCACACTCAAAACACTCAGCCTTCACCCTATTTATAGCCCAACGGAGTTGATGTGAACCATTGGATCAAACCTAGCCAAAAGGAGAGAAATCCACCATTAATTGAAATGCATTTGGGAACCGATCGGTTGGCGATCGGTTAATATTTCAGTTATGACGGTTGTAACCAGTTAATCCTTAGGTGGTTCCCAATAAATTTGTGATTTTCTTCACGAATTTCTCTTGGATCAAATTGGTATCTTGGGCCTTGGTTTGTCTTGATTTGGGCTTCAAATATTGGTAGAAATTGGAGAATTTGAGTCATTTGGGCTTTATTCATTATTTCTTTATTAACCCGCAAAATAAGATAAAATGATTATTAGTAATATCGCTTATTCATATAACATAGGTAATAAGGGTATAAAATGTATTTAAAATGTGCTAATCAAATAACAAAAACTTGATGGGTAATTTTGAGTGATTACCTTAGTTGCAAGTATACAACCCTTATCAAGTTATAGTATAAAGATTATCGATCCCACTAGAACTGAAAGTAGGAGAGTTTTGCTCAAGTTTTGGTTCTCAACATGACAATTAGGAGTTTATTCAAATATAATGAAAATGAGAAAATGGTGAAAGTGAATGTGGAGAGATAAAAGAGAGTGGATTGTGGATTATGTGCAAAAGAGGAGAAAATAAAGTTGAGAGTGTGGTGGTGGTTATATGCACATAATAACAAAACTAGGTTTGAGATTATATGCACATGGAGGGAATATGAGATTGCGAGAAAATAAGTACAAAATAAAAGAAAACAAGATTGAGAGAGGAGAGAGTAAAGGAAAATCAAAATCAAGAATAACGAAAATAACAAACAAATGGAAAACAAGGATAAGTGCAAAATCAAGAATGTAAAGTATGGAGGATTAATTAAAGATATGAGGAATCTAGAGTAGATCCACTTAGCTTATCTCAATCTCATGAAAATGAGTTGGATTTGTTAGCTAGTTTCAAACAATCTCTAGGATCCCACAAATATTGGCTCCACACTTAGAAAAGGGTAATTCCCTAGAGGGTTCTAGCCTCAAGGTGAATTAAAGAAAATCTATTCTAGAAAGTAAATACAAGAATTAAATACATTGCATGAAAGTAAATTGCATGAAAGTAAATTGCATGAAATTAAATTGCATGAAAGTAAATCTAAGCTACAAAGCAATAAATGAACAAGAAAGAAAATGAAAAAGAAATAAAATAGAAACCAACAACTCTGATCTTAATCTAATCCTCCTTTTGGTCCTTGGATTAGAAGAGAAAGGAAATTGAAGGGTGAAAATTTCATTTATTGTGTAACAAAAGTTACAATTTTGGAAGGTCTCCTCAATTAAGAGTAACCCTCCTCTCCAAATGGAGTTTTACAAAATATTTCACACTCAAAACACTCGACCTTCACCTATTTATAGCCCAACGGAGTTGATGTGAACCATTGGATCAAACCTAGCCAAGGAGAAATCCACCATTAATTGAAATCTGTTGGGAACCGATCGGTTGGCGATCGGTTAATAACCATTGTAACCGGTTGTAACCGGATATCAACCGATTGGTTCCCAACCGAATTTGTCTTTTCTTGATTTTTCTTCACGAATTTCTCTTGGATCAAATTGGTATCTTGGGCCTTGGTTTGTCTTCAGATTTGGGCTTCAAATATTGGTAGAAATTCAGAGAATTTGAGTCATTTGGGCTTTTATTCATTATTTCTTTATTAACCTGCAAAATCAGATAAAAATGATTATTAGTAATATCGTTTATTCATATAACATAGGTAATAAGGGTATAAAAATGTATTTAAAATGTGCTAATCAAATAACAAAAACTTGATGGGTAATTTTTGAGTGATTACCTTAGTTGCAAGTATACAACCCTTATCAAGTTATAGTATAAAAGATTATCGATCCCACGAGGAACGGGAAAGTAGGGAGAGTTTTGCTCAAGTTTTGGTTCTCAAATTATGCGCGACAATTAGGAGTTTATTCAAATATAATGAAAATGAGAAAATGGTGAAAGTGAATGTGGAGAGATAAAAGAGAGTGGATTGTGGATTATGTGCAAAAGAGGAGAAAATAAAGTTGAGAGTGTGGTGGTGGTTATATGCACATAATAACAAAACTAGGTTTGAGATTATATGCACATGGAGGAATATGAGATTGAGAAAATAAGTACAAAATAAAAGAAAACAAGATTGAGAGAGGAGAGAGTAAAGGAAAATCAAAATCAAGAATAACGGAAAATAACAAACAAATGGAAAACAAGGATAAGTGCAAAATCAAGAATGTAAAGTATGGAGGATTAATTAAAGATATGAGGAATCTAGAGTAGATCCACTTAGCTTATCTCAATCTCATGAAAATGAGTTGGATTTGTTAGCTAGTTTCAAACAATCTCTAGGATCCCACAAATATTGGCTCCACACTTAGAAAGGGTAATTCCCTAGAGGGTTCTAGCCTCAAGGTGAATTAAAGAAAAGGAAAATCTATTCTAGAAAGTAAATACAAGAATTAAATACATTGCATGAAAGTAAATTGCATGAAAGTAAATTGCATGAAATTAAATTGCATGAAAGTAAATCTAAGCTACAAAGCAATAAATGAACAAGAAAGAAAATGAAAAAGAAATAAAATAGAAACCAACAACTCCTCGATCTTAATCTAATCCTCCTTTTGGTCCTTGGATTAGAAGAAGAGAAAGGAAATTGAAGGGGTGAAAATTTCATTTATTGTGTAACAAAGTTACAATTTTGGAAGGTCTCCTCAATTAAGAGTAACCCTCCTCTCCAAATGGAGTTTTACAAAATATTTCACACTCAAAACACTCACCTTCACCCCTATTTATAGCCCAACGGAGTTGATGTGAACCATTGGATCAAACCTAGCCAAAAAGGAAGAGAAATCCACCATTAATCAAATCTTTGGGAACCGATCGGTTGGCATCGGTTAGTAAATTTAATAACCGGTTGTAACCGTTAGTCAACCGATTGGTTCCCAACCAATTTGTCTTTTCTTGATTTTTCTTCACGAATTTCTCTTGGATCAAATTGGTATCTTGGGCCTTGGTTTGTCTTGATTTGGGCTTCAAATATTGGTAGAAATTCAGAGAATTTGAGTCATTTGGGCTTTTATTCATTATTTCTTTATTAACATGCAAAATAAGATAAAAATGATTATTAGTAATATCGTTTATTCATATAACATAGGTAATAAGGGTATAAAAATGTATTTAAAATGTGCTAATCAAATACCCCCACACCTAAGCTTTTGCTAGTCCTCTAGCAAAGAAAATAAAGAAAACCTAACTCACTTTCGCAGGAATCGCGGTTGTATTTAGCGCATACAACAAGCCTTTAAACCCCTAGGTTACCCTAGTGGACGAGTTGTAGTCTCGTGAGGGTTTACAGTGAATATACCCACAAAATTCAGTCAACTTGCAAATTTAAAGAAGTTAATAAAATAATTAATTCATTTGATATCTTCAAACATTCCAATTGAAGTTGGTTAATACTCAAGAAAACGTTTTATCATAACTCCAATGTAATTTTCTTAAAAAATCCTTCCATTATAGTTATACAAAACCAAGTTTAACTCAAAATTTAATTTAAAAGTTTTGAAAAGAACATGCTAACTCTTTGTTTTAACAAACTTCAAGTCTTTTAATCCATTTAATTTTTCAAGAACATATACAAATATAACTATATACAAAAACATGGTTAGTATGATTTTTTTTTTTTTTTTACTCTTTATTCCTTGGTGGTTTTGTTCTTTTAATCGGACTTTCTAAGTGACCATTTAGCGAGTTTTGGGCCAATGAATCCCAACCCAATTGGGCTTAGGTCATTAAGCATAGAAATACTCCTCGGGCTTAATTACTCAGTCAACTTAGGCTTAGTAAAATAGAACCACCAATGATTTTAAGAGAATTTTTTTTCTTCTTTTATTAAGTTAGTATAATATATATATGTGTATATGTATATATATTCTGAACAATATTTGGATCAAGACAACTTGAAAAATTATTTTCAACTCTAAGTTAGGCATGCAAAAATTCCATTACTTTAATTAAAAATCTAAGTTAAAACTTAAGTAAAGTATACTACTTGAAAATCATTTCTTAAGAAATTTATTTGGAGTTGTCATAAAAGGTAAACTTGAGTATAGAACTAACTAAGGATTAGAAGACTTAAATTCTATCAAATTGATCAATTATTAATCAACTCTATTAAGTTGGCAAGTGACTATTTTTTATTTTTATTTTTATGATGAAAAGAGAAAAATTGACATAAAAATGGTAAGAAAAAGAGGAAAATAACTAAGATAAAGATAAAATGACTAATTCCCACCCCACACCTAAATTTTGCATTGTCCTCAATGCAAATTCTAATATGCACAAAGTAAAAGCAGATAAGAATGGAAGCACTTACATTTGTTCGATCGACTTGAACAATGATAAAAATTCTCGAAATACCTTCAAGATAAGGGGGTGAAGTCAAAATTTATTCTTTATTTTTTTTTTTTTTAAATTTTTATTTATTTATATATTTATTTATTTTTTAATAAAAAAATAAGAAACTCTCACATGAGAGAAGAATAAATTTATTATTACTGTGGGACAAAAAATAAAAATGTAGAATAAAAGATGAAACATGAGAAGCTCACATTCTACATTAAATCCTACCTTATTGCTGAAAATTCTACCCCGAAATTTAAAGAATTTCAAGATGATATAATCAATGATGTTCTCAAATTCTGAAAATTCCAAGGTTTGCAATGATGTTTGCAGCAATGGAAGGTAGGTATTAATGGTTGTATGCTTTTTGAACTTAGATTCGTTATTAACAAAAATTTCATCAAAAATGAAATCTTGTTGTTTTCTATTTTCTAACAATCTAAGTTCATTGACAAAGGGTTCTTCAAATGTTGGCTTCAAGATGCATGTATTCAACGTAATTCTCTCGTTCTGAAGGATTTGATTATTAACCTGGTTACTTGATTGTTGTGAATGGATTGCATTCACTTGATCTTGGAAAGTTGAACTTGACCCCGCGTTCTTTGGATTGGTCATGGGTTGACTTCGAAATGATCCTTTCTCTCTCACTTATAGCTAGCTAGTTGACCAAGCCGGGTTTCTAATCTAGCTATGGCTTGAGTGTTGGAGTTGAGAATTTGTCTGTTGATTGCATAAAGGAGTTCATCGTGTTAGATGTTTGAGTCAACAAGTTAGGTAGTGCGTGTAGAGGTTTTAATCAAGGCTTCCAAACCTCTTTCCAACACATTAAGGCGTTTCTCAACATTTGAAGGAATATGATTTGTAGATTGATGATGAGGAAACCGATTTGGAAATGGCCGATTTGGTTGTGGAAAATTGGTTTGAAGCTGAAAAGCTGCGTTGCCCTAGGGAATTGTTGGTTTGAAGAGGGAGTGAAATTTTGATTTCAGAAATTACCGATTCCATGCAAAATTGGATGATTTCTCCAACTGGATTATAGGTTGGAGAAAATGGATCGATGTCGGATCTTTGGAATCACGACATTCATCATTCTAGAGATTGAGTATTTCCTAAGAGTGGACATTGCTCACGAAGCATGGGTTGTAGAAAACGATTATGACAACTGAGGCGAAACTTGATTGATTTGAGCCGGAGCTCGTTCTTTGGTTTCTAAAGTTTCTAACCTGCGTAGAATTGTAGCCATCTTAGCTTCAGAGGCTATGTTTGACTCTAAGGAAGGACCTCTAGAATTGGATTGGGTAACTGATGAATCACAGTGTTCCCACTGCATAGTTTTCTCGGATAAATTCTCTAAAAAGTCCCAAGCTTCATCGGCATTTTTCTTCATGAAATCCCCTTGACACATTGACTCTAAGGAAGTTTTTGAAGAATAATCCAATCCTTCATAAATGATTTGGCATAATCGCCACTTTTCAAGACCATGGTGAGGACATTGGATAAGAAGATCTTTGAATTTGTCAAAATACTTCCAAAAAGGTTCTCCCGGGACAATTTTAAAATTTTGAATCTTTGTTTCTAAGCTTGACCGTTTTGTGGATAGGAAAGAATTTTTTGGAAAAGCATTACAAATTCACCCCAAGTTGAGATGGAATCGTGGGCAAGCTATCTGACCATTTTTGGCTTTGTCCTTAAGGGCAAATGGAATAAATCGAGTTTGATCGCATCTTGGTTAAGTCCCTCATCTTGATCATGAGGCAAACTTCTTCAAATTCGGAGATAAAGATGTATCGTCTTGGTTTCGACTCCTAAGAATTTGGGAAGCATGTTTATGAAATGCGGTCGAAGTTCAAAATTGGTTCCATTTACCTCGGGGAGTTTTATGCAAGAGGGGATTGCATTTCTAGTGGGGTAACAAACATCTTGAAGAACAGGTGGGTTGGTATTGGTCATTTCGTTTGGTTCAAGAGATGGATCAAAACGAATTAAACGATTAGTATTATCCCTAACCCAAGTTTGCATACACCAAAATCAAATTTTTTTTTTATTTGAAAAAGGATAAGAGAAAAAATTAAGAAGATGATGAGAAAAAAAATAAGGAAAAACTAACTAAAAATAAATCAAAGCAATCACTTTTCAATCACCCTAACTCTAGGGTTAAGCCTAAACTTGACTTAGACCAGCTCCTAACCAAGAATTCCCTTAATGAAAAGATCAAAGTTTACTTGGGTAATTAGCCAGGTAAGGATAGTACTAGAGGGAGATCAAAGATCAATTAAGTACCTCTTTCCTTCGGATTTTACGCAACCCCTAAACCTTGCCTTAGACACCAATTAATCCAAATAAACTTGGACCGGTTCACTTAAGAAATTATTGTTCCTTAATGAGCTCGAATCCTTAGGGGCCAACGTCTAATCAAATTTTAAGAGGCTTGGGTATGTGTAGTGAGGAATTAGTGATTTTTGGGCTAAGGAAAGGGTGATGAAATCCCTCACCTTATCTTGATTAATGGGTTTTTGCCCTTAAGATATTTTCAAGTGTGTGCCAAATCAAGATGCTCAAATCACTTGGTGAATTCCTACTATTATATGAAATGCAACCCTAAGAATTAAAAGCAACTAAAAAGGATGCAAAAACAAAAATCTTTTTATTTTTTTATTATGGTCGACAATAAAAAAAATAAAGTTTATTAGGGTCGACAAGGGAAAAAAATCCTTTTATTTTATTTTTTTTTATTTTTTTTTATCCTAATTGTCTCTAATGTATATGAACTATCTAAAGGGTGGAATTGAAAATACTAGATGGAGAAGTTACCCACGCAAAAGCAATGCAAAGCCTCGTTGGAGGCAATTCTTCAATCTTGAATCTTCAACTCTTGATCTTCAAGCTTCAAGTTCCTACACAAAAGAAAACACACAAAATAAAAACCAAACTTAATGAAAATCCTACTTATGCACCGTTCCCGACCAGCGTAAAAACTTGATGGGTAATTTTGAGTGATTACCTTAGTTGCAAGTATACAACCCTTATCAAGTTATAGTATAAAGATTATCGATCCCACGAGGAACGGAAAGTAGGAGAGTTTTGCTCAAGTTTTGGTTCTCAAATTATCTTGCGACAATTAGGAGTTTATTCAAATATAATGAAAATGAGAAAATGGTGAAAGTGGATGTGGAGAGATAAAAGAGAGTGGATTGTGGATTATGTGCAAAAGAGGAGAAAATAAAGTTGAGAGTGTGGTGGTGGTTATATGCACATAATAACAAAACTAGGTTTGAGATTATATGCACATGGAGGAATATGAGATTGAGAAAATAAGTACAAAATAAAAGAAAACAAGATTGAGAGAGAGGAGAGAGTAAAGGAAAATCAAAATCAAGAATAACGGAAAATAACAAACAAATGGAAAACAAGGATAAGTGCAAAATCAAGAATGTAAAGTATGGAGGATTAATTAAAGATATGAGGAATCTAGAGTAGATCCACTTAGCTTATCTCAATCTCATGAAAATGAGTTGGATTTGTTAGCTAGTTTCAAACAATCTCTAGGGATCCCACAAATATTGGCTCCACACTTAGAAAGGGTAATTCCTAGAGGGTTCTAGCCTCAAGGTGAATTAAAGAAAAGGAAAATCTATTCTAGAAAGTAAATACAAGAATTAAATACATTGCATGAAAGTAAATTGCATGAAATTAAATTGCATGAAAGTAAATCTAAGCTACAAAGCAATAAATGAACAAGAAAGAAAATGAAAAAGAAATAAAATAGAAACCAACAACTCTGATCTTAATCTAATCCTCCTTTTGGTCCTTGGATTAGAAGAAGAGAAAGGAAATTGAAGGTGAAAAATTTCATTTATTGTGTAACAAAAGTTACAATTTTGGAAGGTCTCCTCAATTAAGAGTAACCCTCCTCTCCAAATGGAGTTTTACAAAATATTTCACACTCAAAACACTCACCTTCACCCTATTTATAGCCCAACGGAGTTGATGTGAACCATTGGATCAAACCTAGCCAAAAGGAAGAGAAATCCACCATTAATCGAAATGCATTTGGGAACCGATCGGTTGGCGATCGGTTAATATGATTATTAGGTTGTAGTTAGTCAACCGATTGGTTCCCAACCAATTTGTCTTTTCTTGATTTTTCTTCATGAATTTCTCTTGGATCAAATTGGTATCTTGGGCCTTGGTTTGTCTTGATTTGGGCTTCAAATATTGGTAGAAATTGAGAATTTGAGTCATTTGGGCTTTTATTCATTATTTCTTTATTAACACGCAAAATAAGATAAAATGATTATTAGTAATATCGTTTATTCATATAACATAGGTAATAAGGGTATAAAATGTATTTAAAATGTGCTAATCGGTTACAAAGGGATCTTATTAGGTGCATTTGCTTATGATGGTAATCAAGGCATATATCCACTCGCATTTTGCGTTTTTGACCAAGAGAATGAAGCGAATTGGAGTTGGTTTATTCAAGGGTTGAGGCATATTTTGTACAATCGAACATAACCATATAGTCCACTTCATCCTCTAGTCATATTGTCAGATGCTGACAAAGGAATAAAACAATCTTTGAAAAATATATTTCCAGATGCGTACCATTCCAAATGTGTACTTCATCTAGTTGAAATTACAAATTGAAGCTTAGAGATGGGGTTTACATAAGTCTTTGCTCATCGGTTCAAAATTATTAGAGTTTCTTTGCATACAAGTATCACGGAAAAAGAATTTAATTTGTTTTACATGAGATTAGGATGATCGACCAAAGAGCTTACCAAGTATCTTTCAGTTATGGTCCAAAAAAATGGGCGAATTTTATATTTCCTGGTATAAGGTACGCTAAATATTGTGACAATATCGATTTAACTGTGATCTTTAAACTTTGTATGTGACGTAATCATGTTATATGTGATGTTATACTTTAATATGTGACTATGATTTGTTATTTGTGATAGTAAACTGTTATATGTGATATAATAAATTTACGTGTGACTTTTTTCCGTTACATGTGATAGTTCCTTATCGTATGTGACATTTATGTGTTGTGTGTGACATATGATAGTTATGATATTTCGCTGTTACATGTGATAGTTCATTTTCATATGTGGCTATTGGCTGTTACATGTGATATTTCCTGATCGTATGTGACTCTTACTTGTTACATGTGATTGTTCCTTGTCATATGTGATATTTATGTGTTGTGTGTGATACTTGAGCATTATTTGTGATATGTCGCCCTTACATGTGACCGTTTGTGTATTTTGTGTGATTGATATACTATTTATTTATAGATATGGTCATATCACTTCCAATGTTGCTAAATTATTTAACAGTTGGATTCGTGTGGCAAGAACACTTCCTATTTGTGATATGATTGATCACATTCGTTTGTAAATTATGGAAAGGATGAATACTCGCTGTGAGATGGCGACAACATGGAATAGCTATCTTTGTCCTGAAACGAAAAAGATTCTGTGGGAAAATTGCATGAAGGGAAGCACACTTGAAGTCTCACATTCGACAGCTAAAATCTTTGAGGTATTATCTCAAAAATTAGTACAAGTTGATTTGGAAGACAAAACATGCACATGTCGTGCATGGGATATATTGCGGATACCTTGTAAACATGTGTGTGCTGCTATTAACTTTATGCATAGAGATGTGTACAAGTATTGCGATTGGTTCATGACGACTGAAGCTTTCAAGAAAAGTTACGAACCAATTCTCTTTCCGGTTCGGAATTTCGATAAACCAGATGTCACAGATGAAACAATTGGTATACTTCCGCCAAAGACGACAAAGAGGCGTGGAAGAAATAAGAATAGACATATCAGCAACCGATCTGAGAATAGATGTACAATTAAATGCTCAAGGTGTCACACTGAAGGACATAACCGAGCCACATGCATTGAACCCATCCAAGACTAACACTTCCTGGCAGATTTCAAAATCTTTTGTGACTGTTGTCTGTTATATGTTACTTTTGACATTCTGTTGTGATATTTTCGAGTTAAATGTTACATATTACCTGTTCGTGTGACTTATTGGTATTACCTGTGATACCTGTAAGATCTATTTTATTCTACAGTTCATCATTGCATAAATGCTAAAGAAAAGTTCATGGAGTAATCACAAATTTACAAACTGATAATGAACATTCAACATCCAACAGAGAATTACATTATATGTGTTTGTCTAATACTTTCACTCAATCAATGGCAAATCATTACCCCCAAAATATAAAAGATATTCGGGATCATCTGCATCTAACTTCAGCCGCAACTTCTTCCATTCTAGCCCGGATATATGAAGCGGCGACAAGTCGTGCGTAGCGTTCTGAGACTCCCATTGCAAGGCTTCAATATTCACCGCCTCTCTTCCTTCTAGCATCGCTTTTATGTAAAAATATACATGTATACCATAATCGTGCCTAAATAGAAAAGAGCTAAATGTCACGGATAACAAGAATGTCTCAGGAAAAAATCTATAAATGCGTATGCTGTCACATAGAATGCATCAAAGTCACATACAATAAACATATGTCACATGAAAGCAGGTAATGTCACACAGAATGCATAAATGTCACATACAATAACAAATGTCACATGAAATTAGCATTTATCACACAGATTGCATAAATGTCACATAACAACAATAAATGTCACATAAAACCAGCATATGTCACATAGAATGCATATATACCACATATAAACAGCATATGTCACATATCAACAGCAAATGTCACATTGAACGAGTATATGTCACATAACAACAGAAAATATCACATAAAAATAGAAAATATCACATATAATGTATAAATGTTACGGATAAGCAAGTATCACAGCAATGAATAAACTGGTAATTATAAGCTGTTTAGAGAAACTTACGATCCTTTTTACAGGTGACAAGGAACTGCTTCATAATCGAATGCTCTGAATGTCGACGTCTGGTCGAATCTACTTACCATCCTATCTAAAAATAGCTGGATTCTCAGCACGTCTGTAGCCCATGTCTCGTGGCCAACAGAACTGTAATGTCTGTATTTTTGCCCCAAATTTATTTCGAGGACATGCCAGTGATCAGCGTGACATATCGAAAATATCAGAACACTCTTCCCGTCATCTATATGCTTCTTTATATGCTTTTTATAGACATTTTTCTCATCCAAATTTGAAGCAGTTAGCAACCAAATCTTTAAAAAAAAAAAGAAAATAAGAGGAAGAAAGTCAAATAACATATAAATGCAATATAACTTGTAAAGAGTATTATGATCGATATTACTCACACTACAATACGATGTGATAATAGCAAATTTCCTTTCCCGCTCCGCATTTTCCGGCAGCTTTAGCCAATTTTTAAGGTTTACGATCAATGCTTCAATGGTCTAATGATTGCAATTGTAATAAATCAGGTAAATATCAAAAACTTGAATAACACAATAAGTTAAATTAAATCTAACCTCATCCTTCAATCTTCCACCACGTAGAAGCTGAAGCATATCATATCTGTTTATAATATCGGTGTGAATCTCATAAACGGTCCTCTTCCTACATAATATGCACAATACAATCAACAAATAAGTATCACTAATTATCACAGAATAATGTAAATATCACAGCAAAACATAAAAAGTCACAGGAAAATAGTAAATGTCACAGGAAAGTAGTAACTATCACAGCACAGATGTAAATATCACAGGAAAACACTAAAGGTCACAAGAAAGCTGTAACTATCACAACATAGATGTAAATATCACAGTAACCCAGTAAGTTTCACAGACTAATTGTAAATGTCACAGAAAACAGGTAAATGCCACAGGAAATCACTAACTATCACAGACTGTATGTAAATTTCTTATAAATAAATACTTAATACTTACTTGTCCACTTTTAACGTCAAAAAATATTGGAGCCACTTGTTTTCATCATCTGATAAATCAGGAACGTCCTGAATAGTAAAATTATGATAAAATCCTTCCTCGACCTCTCCCGGGAGCCTGATATCAAAGTCTTGTGGAGAAGGAATGCCCACATTCAACATCCCCAATAATTTTTTTTCTTCTCCACTTTTCTCCCTTCTCCATAACCCTTCTACAGTTGTTCCTTTCTCCTCTTCCTTCCCCCTCTTGTCATCGTCACCCTCCACCACGTCGACAACTTTCTTCTCTTTACCTCTTTTCTTAGGGATAACTGTTTGGAATGGAGATTCTAAGAACTTGGGCTTCTTTGTTCTTCTCTGGCTCTTTGTCCGTATCTCCTGAACAAATTCCTTCAACGTTTCATCTTTAGCCTTCCTCCTTTTCCTTCCCTTTTTCTTTTCTGCCTCTTCCTCAGTCACTTTATTTCCTTCAGACTGTATAAAGAGCACACATAATGAGTGTATGTATGTCACACAAACAGGATATAAGTCACAAATTCAGGTAATAAAGTAATTGTCACAGGCAAAATAGAAGTATCACACATAATGAGCAAATGTCACAGGAAAAATCCATGTATCACACAATATAGTCACAGAAACAAAGAACTGTCACAAGAGATGAGCAAATATCACAATATAGATGTAAATATCACAGGAAACATGCACGTATCACAAGAAATTACTAACTGTCACAGAGTATAATTAATTATCACAGGTAATATTGAAGCATCACAGAAAAGTAGTATTTATCACATGATTCAAGTAAGTGTTACCTCCTTCTCAGTGCCCACGTCTGCTCTGTCATCCTTGACTTCCTCCATTTCTTTGCCTTTATCTTCTTCTTTCTCTGCCTCATCCTTTCCCTCTAACCGAGGCTGCATAAATATCAAAATAATAAATAAAATTTTTACAGAGAACGAAAGAGCACAGGAAAAAGGAGAAATTTTATTACCTCGTCATCCTTTATTTCTCTTCCTTCTTTCTGTTGAGCAAATGTTTTCTCAACATCGGCCTTAATGGCCATCGTATCAGCGCCAAGAGCAATAAGTGCTTGCTCGTAGGCTTGATTCAACATTGACAGCTTGTCATAAGCTTCAGTCTACATTATAGATGAAGTTTCATTGAGCAAACATCACATATAAGATGGTCACACGTAAATTTCACATAAAAACTACATCTATCACAATAAACTAGTAAATGTCACAAGGAACAACCAATTGGCACAAATAATAGGTAAAAGTCACAAAGTAACAATGTATCACAGTCTACAAGTAAATGTCACAGAAAATAGGTAAAAGTCACGGGGTAACACTTAGTATCACAACCAACATATAACGATCACATGCAATAAACAATAATGACAAAAAAGACTATTATTACTGTCAAAATGTAAACAATAATCACATAAGAGTTAAACTTGTCTCACCAATGCAACACTCGATTGACTTTCTTCCTCCTTTTCAACTCTTTTAGCCTTCGTTCTTGTAGGCTCCCTCTTGATCTCCTCATGGACATACCTCGGAACATCTTGCTCGGGTAAGATGTGGACTGCAGATTCTGATTTCTTCACAATCATCGCATGACGAAGTGAACCCACTTTCTTACCTTCCAAAGTCCAATTTGTCATCGGTGGCTTGGACTCGTTCACTCTTGCTGGCTCTTTGATGTGGGTAATCTCATAGTACCAGAGCTTCAAAAAATCAATATTCAATCAATGAAGTCAGTATCATATATCACATATCCAGGACAAATATCACATATGGGCAACAAAGGACACACATGGTGGACAAATATCACATTTCAGGATCATATATCACATGTAAAAGATAATTATCACATATAAGGAGCAAATGCAACATATGAACTACAAATACTATTTAACTCACCGATAGCAAGGGTGCGCATCCACTAAGGTACGTCATTACCTTTGTAGCCTTCTTGGCAGCTTTAAGGGAATCCCACAGTTCATTGTAGATGACGGTCGCCCATGGGAGATGATCAACCTCATCGATCCGAGTCAAGTACTTCATCATACTCCGCGGTGCATTCATTCTAGCCGTCGGAGTCCATATCATTGTCAATTGATATAGGATTTGAAGCATAACAAAATCGGATACAACCGATTTCTTTTTCGACTCAACAAGCTTATCCAATAAGGCCTCAAGGTATTCTCGTCCACTCTTGTATTTGTCTTGTTGCTTTTCGCTGAAGTACATATTCCATATCCTATTCTCCGTGTCGCGGTTTCCTTTCGGTATCTCCCCTTCATCCTTGAACCGCGTATGTCTTCGCACCCAATCTATATCAAATGTGTAGGCTTGCTTATTCCCGGTTTGGCTATCCTTGAAAAAAAAAATTCCCGCAGCCAAATCTAAGTAATCAATTAGGAGCATGATCATGGCTTTATCGGAAGGAATTGCCCCAAAACTAATATAGTTTTGGAAATTGGAGGATCCATAGGCCTTCCAATATTCAGGCCTCATTCGTGGAACAATCGCCTCCATAAATTCACAATATCCACGTATGTTGCAGCATATCCTAAGATCTCTCTTCCTGTAAAACACAACACACAACACAATAGATAAATCTATCTAGGGTTCTGTCACAGTAGATGAGCAAATATACAATAAATAATCCAATGTCACAATAAAGAATCAAATGTCACAAATTGGGGGTGGAGAGTGCATAACTTTTTAAAAAAATGCTACAAAATTAAATGAACAAATCTAGGGTTCTGTCACAGTAGATGAGCAAATGTCACAATAAAGAATCCAATGTCACAAGTTGGGGGTGGGGAGTGCATAACTTTTTCAAAATTTCTCCAAAATCAAATGAATAAATGTGGATAATTTAGTTGATACTTACATATTAGCTGATTCAGATGTCTCAGATCATGCAGATGATGAATTCGCCATCATGTATTTTTATCAACTTTAGGGTTTGGTGTTGGTGAAGAGGGACTTGTCGGCGCGAGAGTACGACGGACCGAAGACGAGTGGATGAGTGGACGGCGAGCTTGCGGTCGGATGTGGACTTTGTCGGAGTGACGACGATGACCTTCTTCTGGCCGTAGGGGGAGAAGACGACAGTCTCGAAAGACGAGATGAAATGTGCTCGAGGGGTTCTCAATGAAGACTTTATTTCGCTGGAGGGGTCCTCGTCGGCGGTTGGAGTTCTCGTCGGCGGCGGTGGGGCGAGATCTTGAGAGAAAGAGGATTTCAAATTTAGTGGGCAGACGGTTTCGGTAATCGCGCTCAGTTGGGGGAAAATCGGGACAGTTTTTTTTAAGTGGGAAGGGTAATTTCGTAATAGACTCATTGGGAGTGGGTTTCTACAGTATTTTGGGGGTTAGTTGCTCTCAACTTTTGTATAAGGGGTGGGGAGCATTGGTTATTTGGCTGGGGTGGGGGATGCATTGGCCAACTTTTTTTGGTTCCTCCAGGCAAATTTTCCTTAATTTTATGATCAAAGAAAGTCTTTTTTTTATATTAGTCTCTTAAATCATCAATTATTTGATATTAGTGCCACAAATCTTCATATTTTGATATTAGTCCCCCAAATTGCATTCATATGTTGAAATTAGTCCCTCTGCTAATTTTACCATTCAAAACCCTCAACCCTAGTTAGGTTTAGACTAACCATGGGTAGTTAATTACGAAAGTACCCCCTTAATTCCCCGACCCGAGCACTCTCTGTAGAAAAGGGGTTCAGGATTGGGTTTGGGTTCGCTGCTAAATGACTGTTGGAGAAGAAGAGAGATGAAACGGGTTTGGGGCTCTTATCGGGTTTGAAGGGTTTTTGGGTTTGGGTATTACAACGGAGGGTTATACTGTCCATTCAAGAAAAAAGTTAAACATCATAAATTTTGAAGGTGCCAAGTCCTATAAGTCAAAACGATGAGTGAAGAGAGGTATATTAGTCGATATGCTTTGCTCCATGTGATCAACTATTTCCTCTGTAAACTTGTCCTTCGCAAAGTTAAAAGCATGGAAGAGAAGAATTCGGATACCAACTGGAGTCTCAGCATTTTTCAAGTATTCCTCAAGAGATGGTGAAAAACTGATAAGGAACAGAGAGATTTTGTCTATTATTTTCCGAATTAAAAATCATGTACAATATATACCTGTATATATAACAAACTAAATCTAGTAAAGAGATATTCTAAGTAAGTCCTAGATAAGGTAGTATATCTCCTAATCATATCAATTATATACATACAAATCAACACCCTACCTCAAGTTGGCGCATGTATGTCGTAGGTGCCCAACTTGCCTAATAAAAACTAAAATTGTGGCATCGCGAGTGCCTTCGTAAATGTATCTGCTGGTTGAAATTGTGAACGTAAATGGGTTGTGACGATGTTCCCTATTCGGATCTGCTCGCGAATGTAGTGGCAGTCAATTTCAATATGTTTGGTTCGTTCATGAAAACTGGATTAGCCGCTATATGAATAGCGGATTGACTATCACAAAATAACTCCATTGGTTCATGATGAACCACCAAAAGAGAAGTCAATAAAGACTTCAGCCATACAAGCTCACTAGCCGCAGATGCCATGGCTCGATATTCCGCCTCTGCCGATGACCTCGAGACCGCGCATTGTTTCTTTGATTTCCAAGACACCAGTGATTGTCCAAGCATGACAAAGTAACCAGTGACTAATCTCCGTGTGATAGGGTAGCTCGCCCAATCTGAATCGCAATATGCACGTAATTTCAAGTCGCTGTCAGCTCGTAGTAAAATCCCTTGACCTGGTCTGCCCTTAAGTAAGCGTACAACAAGCAATGCGGCCTCAAAGTGTTCCTTGCGCGGCGCCTGCGCAAACTGAGAAAGGACGTGCACCGAATATGAAATCTCAGGACGTGTAATTGTTAAATAAATCAATCGCCCCACGAGACGCCTGTAGGCCACACCATCAGCATCCTCCCCCTTGGCCAAAGCAAGCTTCTGGTTTTGTTCCATAGCGTCTCAACGGGCTTTCCTCCAAGCAATCCGGTCTCGGCTAGGATATCCAGAGCATATTTTCTCTGACATAAGAATAAACCTTGTGATGATCTCGCCACTTCGATGCCAAGAAAGAACTTTAACGCCCCCAAATCTTTTATGTGGAAGCATTCATTCAAGTAAACTTTGAATGCCGCACAAGCCTCAGAATTATTCCCAGCCAAAATAATGTCGTCCACGTATATTAAGAGTCCCATAGAGATTCCATCCTTGTGAAAAGTAAACATGGAATAATGGACCAAGGACTGAACAAAGCCATATCTCTTGAGTGCCGCTGTCAATTTGTTGAACCAATTGCGAGATGCTTGACGTAACCCATATATGAACTTACGAAGTCGACAAATTTGATTGCCATGATCAGTTTTAAAACCTGGAGGAAGTTTCATGTAGACCTCTTCATCCAAATCACCATGTAAGAATGCATTGTTCACATCCATTTGGTGCAACTCCTATCCTCATGCCGCAGCCACGGATAAGAAAACCTGAACTGAAACTAGCTTGGCAACTGGCGCGAAAGTATCATGAAAATCAAGACCTTCAATTTGTGTGAATCCTTTCGCCACAAGCTACACCTTGTACCCCTCGACTGTGCCATCTACCTTGTACTTTATCTTGTAAACCCATTTGCAACCAATGGCTTTCTTCCCTTCGGGCAATCGCTCTAGCGTCCACGTTTGATTGGCCTCCAATGCGGCAATCTCCTTGGCCATTGCCTCGCGCCAGTGTTCTTCTTTGACAGACTCCGCATAACTCCTCGGTTCCACTTCCAAAGTAATGGCCGCTAAGAACTTCTGATGTTTCTGAGAGAAATTATCAAATGTTACATAATTTGCTAAGGGATAGGGTGTACCTGAGGAGCTTTCATGTCGCGGTAGCTTCGAAGGGGGGTAAATGTCAAGATGAGTTTCTCGATTCTTCTCCAAATCAGTCCCAGTCATATCCCCATGTGATCTTGGCGTTTGGCTACTGTTTCGATTGGTATTCGCTGCTGCGAGGCCGTGACCATGGGTACTGATTTGCTGTGCCGCCTGCTAACCCGTGCCCAGCTCCCTTGTGCACGAATGACTTCGAGCATTGATGTACCGTGCCGCCCGCTGTCCCGCGCTCAGCTCCTCTGTGCCGTTAGGTCGGGGGGCTTTCTTGGCTGAAGAGGGTTCCATGTCTTTCGACGACCCCATAATAGTAGAGTAAACCATGTAGTCGCCGAGTCGGGCTGGTTGTCGTGTCACTCATCGTGGTCTATCAGTGCCTCCTTCGCCTCGAGCTACAATTTCGTGAGAACCTTTCATACTCCCCCCCGATTCAGGCTCTTCATCTTGATCCAAATTCTGTACTTCTGGCTCATTCTCGATCTCAATATTTTCCTCAAATTCCTCGGATGGTTCCTCCCATCCTGTGAAGGTTTCGCGGTAGTCTCGCGTGATATTTCCCTTGTCATGAGCAAATGGGAATACATCCTCGTGAAAAGACATGTCTCGAGAGTAAAAGAACATGTTTTGCTCCAGATCGTACAACTTCCAACCTTTCTTGCCATGAGGATATCCTGCAAACATGCACCACCGACTTCGGGAACCAAACTTGTCCTTCTGCCTAGGATTATTATGCGGGTAACACAAACATCCAAACACCTTGATGTGCTCATAAGATGGTTTCGTACCAAACAAAATCTCATGTGGTGATCTCTTGCGTAGTTTAACAGTAGGCGTTCGGTTGATTAAGTAAGCCGCTGTCAAAATACATTCACCCCAAAATTTAATTGGCAATGAGGCTTGAAAGCGTAGTGCTCTAGCCACCTCTAGAATGTGTCTATGTTTGCGCTCGACTCTCCCATTTTGCTGTGGCATGTCCGTGCAACTGGTTTCGTGTATTATGCCATTTTCCCTATAGAATTTTCGCATAAGCCCATCAAACTCTAATCCGTTATCACTCCGGACTCTTTTCACAGTTTTTTCAAACTGTGTATTAACAAGTTTACAAAATTCCATGAGTAGCCTACTAGCCTCGCTTTTCTCCTTCATCAAATACACCCAGATCCCCCGGCTGTAATCATCCACTAAAGTAATAAAGTAATATGCACCACACGAAGAAGGTTTCCGATACGGTCCCCATAAATCACAGTGGATCAATTCAAAACAATCAACTGCATTACTATTACTTAATGGAAAAGGAGAACGCCCTGTTTTGCTCTATAACAAGCATCACAAATAACATTATTCTTGAAATCATAATAACCAATGTCCTGAATAAAAGAAATATGTTGACTAGACTGATGTCCCAATCTCCGATGCTAGACAGTGTATGAGTCCAATTGATCCATCTTCATCGCCGAATGTGACTTGACTGGTTTGTAGCAATAGACCCCTCGAACATCACCCTCTCCAATCGTCATCCTCGAGGTACGGTCCTGTATCACGCAAAGCTCATTAGTAAATGTGATTTGACAATTTATCGCAGAAATTAATTGGCGTATAGAAATCAAATTGCAAGTTAAAATTGTCACATAAAGGACGTCAATCAGCGTCATATTCGGACTTAAAACGACGCGACCAACCATCATCACCATATCGTTCTAGCCCCATTAGGTAAGAAAACTGGCATCGGAGTTGTTTCCCTGAGATCACTCAGCAAGTCTTTCTTACCAGTCATATGGTTTGAAGCCCCGCTATCAAGTATCCAAGTGAGTTTTCCAAGGGCCTTACCAGATAGTTTCCCCGAACCTTCACCAGAATGATCAAGAAGATTCAGCAATTTCTGAAACTGCTCATGAGATAGACCTGGGATGGTTGTACCACCTCTTCCTTCGACCGAAGAAGTCGCGGCTATAGCGTTGACCTGCCCACGTCCTTGCTGTCCTCGGCCTCCAGCTGAATCTGCCTACTCACGACCCCTCTTGCCTTTGTACCACGCCGGATATCAATGCAACTCGAAGCAGTCTGAGACTTCATGTCCGGGTTTTTTTGCAATGCGAGTAGTGGTTCTTCTCGGTTCCGATGCGTTGTCGCAGTCCAGGTGGTGGGGGCCCTCTTCCCTTAGCCGTGGTCTGCATTGCCATGGCAACCGCCTCGATTTTCTCCTCTTGACCTCGCACAATGGTCCGGTGTCGCTCTTCTCGTGTGATTAAGGCGTAGGCCTTGTTCACAGTTGGTAAGGGCTCCATGCTCAGGATTTGAGACCGGATCGTCCCAAAAAGCGTGTCATCCAGTCCCATAAGGAATTGGTGCAATTTCTCCTACTCTTTCTCTCGAAGGAACTCGTGCGCCGCACCACATTTGCAATTACTTGGGACCTTCGAGTAGCTGCTCAACTCGCCCCACATCCCTTTCAGTTTGGTGTAATACACCATGACAGACATCTCTTGCTGTCGCAGCGAGGCAACCTCGCTCTTCAATTCGTGGATTCGACGCATTCCCAATTGAGTAACGATCTCTCAGGTCGTCCCAAACTGCCTTCGTAGTCTCCAAATACGCGACGCTCGGCTGAATAGACTTTTCAATCGAATTGAAAATCCATGAGATCAACAACGAATTGCAGGCCTCCCACTTACTTGCCTCTGGTGTATCAGCAGCGGGTTTTGTTAAGATTCCATTGATGAACCCTAGTTTATTCTTCGCCTTCAGCGCATTCACCATTGCCTTCTCCCACATATCATAATTGTCCCCGTTCAGGAGACACGTCATCACCGTCGCACCTGGGTTGTCAGATGGGTGCAGAAAGAATGGTGACGTCAGGTCTATCGCCTTCTTCGTCGCTTCAGTAACCATGAAATGAGATTGAGGCTTGGCGGTCCTAAGAACAGAGGGGATGGCCGACGATGGCTTCTAAGAGTGGCTGTCGGCGGCTTGAGTATGCAAGGGAGAGGAGGGTGGCGGCGGCTTGAGTTGCTAGGGTTTTCAGAGTTTCAAACCTTGCTCTGATACCATGAAAAACTGATAAGGAACAGAGAGATTTTTCTCTATTATTCGGAATTAAAAATCATGTACAATATATACCTGTATATATAACAAACTAAATCTGGTAAAGAGATATTCTAAGTAAGTCCTAGATAAGGTAGTATATCTCCTAATCATATCAATTATATACATACAAATCAACAGATGGTGTTTTCCCTTTATGGAACCATTGTGCTTCTCTCAAGTATGCTTCACAAAGCCATATCCACTTCTCAACAATTAATTACCACATAATCAGTATTAGCAAATTAATTAGAGTTAATTGAAAATGCACTTTATAGTAAGGGAGCTACTTATTATCCATGTTTTACCAGTATTAGTAAATTAATTACAATTAATAATCAGTGTAATTTTCTAACTCCCAACAAACACAAGTTTTCTGGCTATGTATGTTTTTCCCCTTGACACAACTTATCGTAAGGGCAGTCCAGTTGTATTTACGAATTCTGCAATTGAGCGTCCAAGCCTAAAAGACTCCAAACTCAACAGAACAAAGAGTAAACTAAAAGCTCATAATACTTTTCTAGTTTAAGATAATCCACTCCATTTTACTTGTCACCTGTTCAACCTTTTCCATACACATTATTCTCAGCATCCAATGGTGCATACGAGTAGCACATTCCCTTTTCCTATATTACCATAGATAAGATGGAGCAACAAGATTCAATTGTAGCTGCTTGAATTGCCAACTCCTCCAGATTCTTAGATGTGATTGAATTCATATATCCATATCTTAATGGACACAATACATCAGTATTAATTGCATAGTGTCAGGGTCTGGGAGATGTGTGGAAAAAATAGTATGAAAATCATAAGCAAAAATATTATACTCGAATACTAAAATCAATTGTCTTAATTGGCACAATAAATCTGTATTACTTAATTTAAATAGGAAGAGCTTGCAAGATTATAGTGACATGCCTTAGCTATCCATCATAAGGTTACATATAGGAATAATTTTTATTAAATAGGGTTTTAAAATATTCCTCTCTCAAATCATTCATATTTTGATATAGACTCCCTCAAATCATCATAATAGCTATTATCTCCCCCAAATCATAAAAGTTAGTTGAAATAGTTCCCTCTGTTAGTATACCCATTCAAATGCTCTAACTAGGGGTTGAGTTAAGGGTAACTAGGGTTGTGCAATTATATTTTTTCCCATATGAGTCAAAATACATCAATTTTCATGGTTTAAAAGCCACAAACTTTGACAAACAACTAACTTTTTACATAAATTCAAAACTCCTAATACAACCAAAAGGATCTTCATAAAAAACGACACCTCATCCAACTTCTTCCCCAACAAATTGAGTTCTTTTGACATTTTCATCATTAAACTTTTGTTGTCATCAAACCAAGCAAAATACCAGCCACTCAAATGATGAATTCCTATACTGTGGGTAGTAGCCAACCATAGAACTAGAGTACTTTCTTCTCTTATTGCTTCTGTGTCCTAATCTTGCATTGCAACTGACATAAATATCTCATAGTAGCCCCAACACCTTCATTTCTATTAGAAGAGGAATTCAAAATTAGAAACTCCATTGCAAGGCTTTGAGAAATGGAGAATAGATGAGCTTGGAGGTTCTTCAATGATTTTTATAGAGTGAAAAATAAAAGAGACATCGATGGAGAGGAGTGGACAGTTATTGGGGAAGAGGATAATAGGTTTAGGAGAATAAGTGGGGAGGGGTATAACGGTCAATTTAGCATAAAAGTTAAACATATCAAAAGATTCCTTCCTATTTATAACCCAACTTCCTATTTATAACCTCCAGAGGAGCCTATTTCAACTTACTAATGTGATTTTGAGGAGATAATAGCTATTATGATGATTAGCTATTATGATGATTTGAGGGAGTTATACCAAAATATTGGTGATTTGAGGGAGGGACATCTAAAAACCCCTATTAAATAACCCAACATTTCATCACCTTTCAAATGAATACCGTTAAGTATTTTTAAAACATGTAGTTATCCTAACTAAAGTAAGTGCTCATTTTGTCGGCCAAAAGCCTTCTGATTATATTTTACATGATTTGATTTTTAAGTTTAATGAATGTTTACACTCTCTAACCATTAACAATTCCTATAAAAAAAAAATAACCATTAGCCCACCCCTCATAGCACATGTGTAAACCATCCCATTTTAGACGTGTGTGAGCGCTTCAAGAACAAACAAAAAAGATAAGACATACTTCTCAAAGAAACTGTTAGAGAGAAACCGTCAATATCGACGAAGTATAAATTTGCACCAGATCAAGAACGAAATCAAAGAACAATTGGAAGCATGAAGCTACCTTTCTGTTGGATAATGCTAGAAGAAAGAGGACATAATTAGAATTATTACTAGCACTTATTTGGCATGTGCAAATATGATAGGTTGAATAGTTTTTATATTCTTCCATGAATTAACCTAGAATTTATGCTATTAATAAAGGTTCATATACCTTAATCAATATAAGAAACAAAGATATTTTCGTTCTTTCATCAGACTTGTTCTTCGTTTTGCTTTTTCAAACTTGATGTGATATTGGAGCTGGTTTTCAAAAGTTAGAAATCTTCCTCTTTCTAAACCTTGGTACCACCGAGGGGGATTTCACACTTTACCCATTGGCTGCTACGTCAATGACTAATCATATAAATCACCTTGATTTTTTTCCTTCTTTGCATAGTCTTCAAGAGTTTTGTTAGTCACCTCTTCAGACTAATGTCCTCCTCTCTTTGATCTTTCTGTTTTCATTTACACTTCTCGGCTCGACGTTATTATTCTCCATTTCTCTATAAAAAAGATTTTGCTCTTGTCTTTTGATTTACTGTCGAGCTACTTCTAGACATCAATTTTATCTAAGAAAGTTATGATGCCTCCCTCATCGACATTGTTAGTGGTCTCCTCTCTTCAATCTTGGTGTTATGGTTCACATCTCGATGTTGCTCTATGGTTCTCCATAACGAGATTCTACTCTTATCATTTGTTCATGTCGAGCTACATCTTGATGCTAATGTTATCTACGAAAGTCTCTTTCCATCCTCTTCTGTTGCTCTTTCCATTCCTTACATTTCCTTTCCGTTATTTAACTTTCCGTCCCTTCTCTTAGTGAACTCCCAAACAAACACAGCAATAAGCTAGTGAACATGAAACCGTCAAGCCCTCTTTTTCGTGTCTTCTTCCGTGTCGTTGAATGCGCGAAGTGGTAACACTCCATTTCAGTCCCCTTTAATGCAATGCATGGGCTTTGTGCCATGTGTCAGAGAAACTATTGCATGGGGCCACGTTCGTGTGGTTGAAAATTTGAGTGCTTTGAATTCATTTTCGGGCCATTTAATAGCTTACAACTGGAGTGGTTGTAAACACAATCAGATGTGAGTAGGTTAACTTTGTCCAGTTGTAAATATTTATTTGTTACAACTCGTTGTCGCAATTGCACGTATAGTCGCAAAGCACTCCTTAGTTGCAAATTTAAAACAATTTATTTTTGTAAAGTATATATTTTTAAAATTTGAAAGAACTAATAAATTTTTTCAATTTATTAAAAGTGAAAAAACAAGTTTCATATAAAAAGTTACAAGTTGAACCAAACAATTGCAACTGGAGGTTGTAAAATTAAAAATTAAGCCAAACAATTATAACTGTAGTTGCATGTAAAAAACAATTGTGATACATCAATTGCATGTAACTGAACAATGCAACTGCAGTTACAAGCTACCAAACGTATCCTTCGTGAAGAATGTCTGACTTGGACACGAGTAGAGCCCACTATATTTCGAATCCCAATTTCAGATTTAGATCTGAACTTGACTCATCTGATTTTGCCATCCAGTAACAAAAGCCACACAAAATGATAAAGTCATAAGAGTTCGGGGATCTGTGCCATTTGCAGGTGGGTAAAGGGTTAGAATTTTAACTTTAGTTTTTCTCTTTATAGTTAAAAACCACTTCACTCCTATATGGATGATTCTGATAAGATTCTTACTTATTTAGAATAGAGATTATATCAGAAAACGGTATAGAATTGAGTGATCTATGTCATTCACGAGAGATTAGATGGATAGTTCGATAATTTTAATCGGGCTAGTTAATAGAGTCAGGCTAATGTGTGGTCAAGATAACCAGAGGAACCTATTTGAGATAACTTACTAAAATTGGAGATAAGATAAATCCAAAAATAATATTGTTCAAATTTTTTATATAAGTTATATGGAACTGTAGAAAAGTCCTTTATATTCCTTAGATGGCATGTGCATTTTACTGGTTCCCCATAAAAGTGGAAAATCTTAGGTATAAATTGTAAAACAAGTGCAACCAAGTTGGCTATTCCACAATGTACACATATAATTAAGCTCAAATTATACTTTCTTTACGGACTGAGACAATAATCAAACAGCATTTGTAATAATGAACTAAAATTAAAATAAAATAACCTACAGAAACAGAAAAAAGGAACCGGGTAATCTTTAGTTCCAATATTCTAGCTACATTTCTTACCTCAAATTAATAAGTTGGTACTATATGTATAAATTAGAATGTATTCAATATATTTAGACCAAGGACAAGCGGGCAGCTAAATGAGAACATGTAGCACACTGCATCACTTTCAGTCTAATACAATTTTATTCATAAAAGAAAGAAAATGTAAATTCACAATTTTTGATGAATGAATTACATTAGGGAATAGAAACAAAGAATAAAGAGAGACGTTTAGGGCAAAAAAAAAAAACACACACACACACACACTCAGGGGCTCTATCCACAAGTGGGCGATAGTACAAGGAGTGCATCCGCAACAATAGAGCTATAGGGGGCCTATCCGCAATCGGACGACAGTACATGGGTTAAATCCGCAATTAGCCCTTTCATCTTTCACCCCTCAAAATGAAGCAGAATGCACAGTAACAAGATGAATCATATGGAACTTGGAAGATCCTGAATTTTCTGTCATGTAAGAGGGTCTCTTGATCAAAGAGTCAGAACATCATGAATTTGGAAGGTAACTTGACCGATGCTTCAATATTTGATCTCTCTGCTTAAATATTTTCACTTCAAGAAGTCATTTGCCGAGGTTCTGACAAAGAAAGCCTTCAGGACTTCCCCTCACTGCTTTCTGAAGGATCCTTAATTGCTGCACCGCTGTGATGTTGAAAGGCTGTATGTGAAAGTTCCAACAGGATGGTCAAATTTGCAATTAGGTTCAACAAAGCAGCCATCATTCATCCTCACTGTGTGTAATTGATCGCACACCGACAAAGATAGCCTTCAGGACTTCCCCTCATTGCTTTCTGAAGGATCCTTAATTGCTGCACCGCTGTGATGTTGAAAGGCTGTATGTGAAAGTTCCAACAGGATGGTCAAATTTGCAATTAGGTTCGACAAAGCAGCCATCATTCATCCTCACTGTGCGTAATTGATCGCACACCGAATTTATCATGCCTAGACATGAGAATAAAACATGTTATTAATAGTTACGATGATTAACAGAAGCAAGTTTACAGAAACAAGAACTTGCTTGCAGAAAAGGAAATCGCAACTACTTACATGTAACTAACAAACATAACTTATAACAGAATGGTACAGAAAAAGGACAAATTCAAGTCAAAACAAACTAGGGAATAAGTTGCTTACAGAGAAGAAATCAGCTACCTTCATTGCCCAGGAAAAAGAAGACACTCATCAATGCCAAGTAGCTGCCAAACGCAAAACCAGTAGCAAAAATCTCCTTCAGCTTCCAACTGTCAGGCATTGGCGATCGCTTCACTCGCTCCTTTGATATTGTCATAATAGTACCTACAATTACTAAATCGTAAATGGAAAAGTCTAAAAGCGAAAAAAATCATGAATAACAAACAAAAATGACATGCATTAAAATTGAGCAAACTCACCATTATAGAAGAAGACAATGATTAGAACCGTGAGGGGTGAGAAACTGAATTTCCATATCAGCATATAAGCACAAAGCCGAGCTACAAAGATAAAAAGCTTCTAATATTGACACCACAACAATGATGAATAAACTTAGGCACTAAGCTGAGGATTTGGTTTACTGCTTAAAATTAAGCAGTAAACTGAAGAGTTTTATAAATGTCTAAAGGCATGAAAATCTAAAGAAAAGGGTGATTACCTAAGTGGAATGACCTTGGACAAAGATCACAAAACTGCAGGTCTTCACCAAATCCACAGACATTATACAGAATATCATTTTCTCTGTTTAACAACATCCGTTTTGATAGCTCATGCAATGAAAACCCACTACCGGGAAGATAAATGTGATGATACCTAGATTATAAAAAGAAAAAAGAAAACAAGCAAAAGCAGTGAGTTTGAGAGATCATGAAGCATATTAACAATATGCAAAAACTTTCTAACAATAACTCACGGTTTGCGCCTTTGACCTTCCCCAGCATGAGCTTCAAACTTTGAAGGACTGGTCTGCAAAGAAAATGGAATCATAACGGAATCAGGAAGGAAAAAAAGAATCATAAATCTTGGTATGAAGAACTTAAGCCAGCATCCTCGGTGCTCCAGTATCCTATAGGAGCCTTAATGTGGATAACTGCCTAATTCATGTCATCTTGAAATTTATTTGGTCCAAGCTAGGAACTTCTAACTTCTGTTTGAAGCTTATCCATGAACAAAATGTTAAAGTCCAACAACCATTCTCGGTTAAAATTACAGTTGATCTTTTATGGAACTTATTATTCACTCCATCACCGTCTATGCTTGGGAACAACATGGAAACTGCATCTTTCCCTAATAAGGCATCATTAGCTACTTGATAAATTAGTAATCATACAACATTTTGGCATATATAATCTGAAAAAAAAAAAAAAGGTCTAAAAGACCATAATTTACTTCCCCAACAACTTTCACACATTGAGAACCATGGAAAAGGGATAAAAAGCCATGTGCAGAATAACTCGATTAGAATGGTAAGGGGGCAGTAGTATGCTTTGCAGAAAGATGTCTGGGATGTGTGTTTGAGCAAATATTGGTTGTTTTTGTACTTTATGTGCTTTTGTTTGAGCAAATGCCATAGAACCAGAAGACAAGCGGGACTTAGAGAATTACAGCTGGAAACTTGAAGCAACCCTTGAGGAATAGGTACTTAAGCATAGTTTAAAGGACCATGCCAAGAAGGACTTGAAATAAAAGTTGCTCTCGATAGTGGCCAGTGTGCCAATTCCCAGCGTATGACTGTTGTCCAGGGGTTGTCAAGGATTGTACAGAGGTATATACCACCAGAAATAATTATATTTTCAGAAATGAAAATATTACCCTTTTAAAAGCCAATTAAACTTTTAAAAAATTAATCTAATATTGTTAGAATATAATAATACCTTTATGTCTTCTCTCTTCTTTAATCTTTAACCTTACAAATCATGTATTAACAGTCCTCTAAAGTTAACGTTGATTTTTAATAAACTTAATTAATTAAGGGTAATTTAGTTCTTTTACAGAATATTCAAATTGTATTCCCGTAAGTTTAGGATGAGGTGTAAAATTGAAATATGGTTACCATTTGGGGTAAAACAGCAATTTCAACGATTTGGAGGGTAAGTTTAAAAATACGTATGACTTAATGCGTATTTATATGAAAAATTCAAATAAAAAATAAATGAAAACTGAAAAGCCAATCTCTAGACCTGCAGACTCTAAAACCGAAAAGATAACTCAATTTCCTTTACTGAATTTTGTCCCAGCCTCTTACAAATCCATCTTTAAATATTGAAAAACACTGAGTCATCAAAAAGTAAAAAATGAGAATTTTACGTATAAAATAATAATTTCAGCAAAAAAGACCAGTCCAAAACCAAGAGAACAAAACAAGTTGGATTTTTTTTTTTTCCCTTAAATCTTTAATATATTGAAATTAGTACCTCAAATAATTGAAATTGTCATCGGTCCCCCAGTTCTTATATCTTGCTCCTGCTACTCTTAGTTAAAGAGATTAAATTGAAACTAATTATGAGAATGGGGGACCTAATAGTAATTTCAATGATCTGAGGGACTAATCTTGAAATACTAAAGATTTAGGGGCCTAATATCATAAAAGCACAAAAGAAAGACTAAACTATAACAGTAAAATTTATGACAAAAAACCAAATACTGTAAAATTTTACAACATAAAATATCCAGTATACCTCATCCAAGGGCATTCTTAACAATTCAACTTTCTTCAACTTTTGAAGTTCCCTCCTATTTTCCTCCTCCTTGATGACCACCTACACCACCACAAATAAACATGAATGTTATACTACTACGTAATCATCAGCTTAAACATGAGAAAGAATTATAACAATACATTAGACATCTGGAACGAGTATTGTAAAATTTATCGTAATGTGCAAACTTATTTTATAGTTAAGTAAAATGTCAAAGCATTTCTAGAAATGTTTTAAAATGTCAAAATTAAATACCATGTAAAAAATACAAACTGTTAAGTAAACATGTCAAAACATTTATAAATAGTAATGTTTTTACAATGTCAAAACCAAAAACTATGTAAGAAAATACAAACCACTGGGCTCGAACTGTGACGCAAGTTTAAAATGTCAAGATCATCAAATACAAGAAAAACAGTACTACCATATACTCTAGTCAATTGTTTACAAATATGGGACAAATAGGCAAAATAAAACTGAATCGAATTCGTATACGCTCTTGGCACTCGAATCGAATTAGAATACGAATTCGAAAAACACAAAATGAACCAAGTTCAAATAGATTTCTATTCAATTATGTTGTTTCCACTTTCCACTCCTATTTGATACACATTAGAACAATTAGCACTTCTACAATTGTACACTACTTTCCAGACACACATTAGACACGTTGGAAAAATGCTAATCTAAAGAATAAAACATCGCATGTGTTAAAGATTTAACCAAATACATTAAAGAGATGTTTGGTTCATAAAATTACAAAGCAACATATGCCAAATTTGACACAGTTTGGGGGCAATTTTAGCCAACTTTAACATCTTTCAAACTTTACCGACAAATAGACTAGCAGTACGGCCAACTGATGAGGACATCTCGACGCGCCCACGGGACTTTCGCAGAGTTTATCAGCGCAGGAGACGTCGAGTTTCAGCTCTACAGCGGGTCCACGCGATATGGTTTTGATTTAGCAGTGTTTTCAGATTTAGCTTTGATTTGACAGTGTTTTCAGATTTGGTAGATTAGATTTGAATTTTGAATTTCTGTTTTTATTTGGTAATTATATATTTGGTAGATTTGTGAGAGATTTGATTTTGTAATCTTATTTAAACCCTGCTGTAATCAGAATCAAAGGACTGAATTGATTGAATAAAGAAATTTTCGTTTACCTTGAATCTGGTGTGAAACCGTAGTTTTGTTTGGGTGTGAAACCCTAGCCGCCACCACCCCCCCTGTTTTCCCCGCCACCCTCGCCGTCGGAGTCCTGCCCTAGCGCCTCCGATATCCCGCCGTACAACAGTCGCAGTCGAGCCCCACCACACCCTCTGTTTCCCCGCTGCCGTCGCCGTCAATCCAGGCCCTCGCCGTCGAACTGCCGACCAGATCTCGCCGCCTCCCGTCGCCTGGCCGCCGTCGTCGCCGTACCCGTCGCCCGCCGTCGTCGCCGTTTCGTCGTCGTGATCCGTCGTCGCCTCATCCTCTGGTCGATCGGGTTTTGAAGGAATGAATCTGACTTGGTGAACAGATCCAGTTTATGTGGGTTTGGTTCAATTGGGCTTGGTTCAATTGGACTTGGTTCAATTGGGTTTGGTTCACTTGGATCTGATTCATTCGCAGTTGTCGCACCGCCTTCAGAAGCTCCCCTCATCGAACCAGTTCAACCAGACGAAGGTTTACTTTCTTTCGCTCTAATATTTTCGGAACTGCTATTGCGTGCATATTATTATCAATTTTATTATCAGTTGCGATTGTGCTATATTCTATTTGAACAAGTGAGCGAGTGATTCTGTTTGACTACGTACAATTGCTTATCTAAATATTACAAGTCTAAATTTATTACAAGAATAAATCATTACAATTATTTTCTGAATAATTTACAAGGCCATAAACTGAATACATTGCAATTTTAGTTTAAACCCATCGTCAGCGTCGCTTTATTTTTGAGCTTCCTGCCTAGATCGATCGCCGATTTGGTGAAGCATTGCTGTTGCTGATCTCCTTACCTGCACACGCATTGTTTCACATCATTTTTGGTATCAGAGCGTGGTTCTAGGTTAGGAAAATTTAGAATAGTTTAATTGAGTCTTATTTAAAAAATTACCATTCAGTTCATTTAGCTGTTAGCGCATACCATTCACCTCATTTAGTTGTTAGTGCATGCCCACTCGCACGGGTTTACCATATCGATTAGGAGAGTCAAGTGAATCATCTAGTGAGTCCAAAGCATGTCGCGCTGTCGATTCCGCAATCCTTAAGAAATTCGATGAGCTAGCAGGACAATTAGATGCCATAGCTCAAGAATGTAGAACTACCCGTGAGACCCTGGCCGATTTTCAGAACGAAACCAACGATAGGCTCGCTAGGCTGGAAGAAGTGCGTGTTGCAACTCCGCCGCCGCAAGATCAAGGAAATGTACGTGGTCATATCGTTCATCGTCCTCTCCATCAACCCGTGCCTGATCCCGATGCGCAATACCTGAGGAGTATTAAGGTTGAAGCACCAACCTTCGATGGCAAGCTCGACCCGCAAGCTTTCTTGGACTGGCTGAAAAACATGGATCGCTATTTCGACTGGTACGCACTGACGGAGCCTCGAAAAGTCAAATTTGCCGCAATGAAGCTTACCGGACCGGCCTGCCAATATTGGTCCAACCTCGAGATGCTAAGGCATATTAGAGGCGAGTTACCAATCCTGACTTAGCGAGAGATGGCCGACGAACTGAAACGAAAATACCTTCCGACGTCGTTCTATCAGAGATTACTTGACAAGTGGCATCGCCTCACTCAAGGAACCAAGTCTGCAAAGGAGTACGTTGCTCAATTTGATGAATTGTTTACGCGATGCAGCACCATCGAGCAAGAGGCACCAGCGAAGGTCTTATCAAAGTTTCGAGCTGGATTGAGAAGCGACCTCCAAACTGAACTCTTTGCTAGAGGAGTAGATACCCTTGAAAAAGCCTACGCCTTAGTTCAAGACTTAGATGAAGCTAAATCCCACCAATCCCATAAGAGTCAAGATTTCCGATCCTATTCCTCCCAGACTTCCCGTGCCACTACCTCTAGTCAAAACCAGAATCGATCTAACCCTAATTCTTCCCAGTCTAGAGTCGACGCCAAAGGCAAGGAGCCCGAGAGAGATTTCTCCAAGGTTGGCCCTCACGTCAAATGTTACAAGTGTCAAGGGTATGGACATGTTTCAGCGAATTGTCCGACCCGTCACAAGATCTCTATCATCGATGGCCAATACGCATACGAGCCTGAGCTTAACGACGATGAATTTGTCCATCAAATTGATGATGATACCGATGATTTTGAGGATGGCGTAGATGATCATATTTTAAGTTGTCTTAGGTAAATTAAATTCCCCACCATATCTGTTGTTAGATGCGCCATCTCCCAACCCAAACCTGTTGATGATTGGAGACGTACTTCCATTTTCCACACGTTCACCAAGATTGGCGATAAGAATTGCAAAGTGATCGTGGATAGTGGGAGCTGCATTAATGCGGTCTCCTCAGCTGTGATAGCCAAGATTGGTCTTAAGACCGTACCCCACCCTAATCCATACAATGTATCTTGGATCAATGATACCGCACTTCATGTCCAAGAAAGGTGTTTAGTCCCTCTTCAATTCGCCATTTACAAGGACCAAGTTTGGTGCGATGTTCTGAAGATGGATGTGGGTCAAATCATTCTTGGAAGACCCTGGCTGTTTGATAACGATGTTCATATCTTCGGACGGTCAAACATGCTGTTGTTCGAGCACGATGGGAAGAAGGTCAAAATCCTTCCAGTTCAACCAAAAGCTAGTGATAAGCAGCCCACCCCAGCTAAATCTTCCAAAGGCGTTAACCTGATTGGAGCCAAAGAGATCGACCGAGAGTTAGCAAATGGAACCCCATTCTTCATCCTCGCTGCTAGAGAAACTCCTAAGAATAGCGCCGATATAATTCCTCTAGAAGTCGCTCCTTTATTGGAAGAATTCGCTGACGTTTTCCCTGAGGACCTCCCGGATCAACTTCCCCCGATGCGTGACATCCAACACGCAATTGATCTAGTCCCGGGAGCAACTCTTCCCAATTTGCCTCACTATAGGATGAACCCCAATGAACATGCAGAACTGAAGAGGCAAGTTGATGAGCTGCTGAAGAAAGGCTTTGTGAAAGAAAGCATGAGTCCCTGTGCGGTCCCCGCATTACTGACGCCGAAAAAAGATGGAACATGGCGTATGTGTGTGGATAGCCGCGCGATCAACAAGATCACGGTAAAATACCGTTTTCCCATTCCCCGGTTGGATGATATGCTTGACTTAATGTCTGGAGCCACTATCTTTTCTAAGATTGATCTTAAGAGTGGCTACCATCAGATTCGTATCCGTCCCGGCGACGAATGGAAAACCGCTTTCAAGACGAAAGATGGATTATACGAATGGATGGTCATGCCCTTTGGCCTGACTAATGCTCCAAGCACTTTTATGAGAGTGATGACTCAAGTACTCCGCCCCTTCACCGGAAAATTCTTGGTGGTATACTTTGATGACATCCTTATTTACAGTAACTCTCGTGAGCAACACGTAGACCATCTGCGTCAAGTTTGTACCGTGTTAAGAAAAGAACAACTCTATGCCAATCCTAAGAAATATACTTTTCTTACACAACAAGTTATTTTTCTAGGGTTTGTAGTTTCTTCTGAAGGAGTATCCGCTGACCCCGAGAAAGTTAGAGCTATAGAAGAGTGGCCCGAGCCCAAGAACATTAGAGATGTTCGAAGCTTCCATGGACTCGCTACTTTTTATCGTCGATTTATCAAGGGTTTCAGTACCATCATGGCCCCTATTACCGATTGTTTGAAAAAGGGCGAATTTGAGTGGTCAAAGGCCGCTACCAAGGCATTTGTGGAGATCAAGCAGAGAATGTCGCAGGCACCTGTAATGCGCCTGCCGGATTTCTCTAAGGTCTTTGAGATTGCATGCGATGCCTCTGGTATTGGCATAGGTGGAGTCCTATCTCAAGAAGGACATCCCGTTGCTTACTTTAGTGAGAAGCTAAATGACACTAGGCAACGTTATTCCACCTATGATAAAGAATTCTATACGGTGATACAATCTCTTCGACACTGGCGTCACTACTTATTACCGAAAGAATTTGTCATATATTCTAACCACGAGGCCCTTCGATATATTCACTCTCAAAAGAAATTGAATGCCAGACATGGTCGATGGGTTGAATTCCTCCAGGACTACACCTATATGATCAAACATAAAGCGGGAGTAGAAAATAAGGTCACGATGCACTCACGCCGCATGCATCTTCTTTCCATTATGAGCGCGGAAGTAGTCGGCTTTGAGAAAATCAAAGATCAGTATGAGTCGTGTCCTGATTTTCATGAAGTTTTCGCTTTGCTGAATGATGGAGTGACCCGTGAAATAGACGGTTTTCTCCTGAAGGATGGATATCTTTTTCATCTTTACAAGTTGTGTATTCCCAACACATCTCTGAGAGAATTTTTAATTTGGGAACTACATGCTGGAGGCATTGCAGGACATTTCGGGAGTAGCAAGACTGTCGAGGCAGTTGAATCTCGTTTTTATTGGCCAAGTATTAAGCGTGACGTTGTTAGGTTAGTGGGTCGATGTCACACCTGCCAACTGGCTAAGCAGCGTAAACAGAATACGGGCTTATACACTCCTCTCCCTGTTCCAAATTATCCATGGCAAGACGTCAGCATGGACTTCGTGTTAGGACTTCCTAAAACAATTAGAAAACACGATTCCGTCCTTGTTGTTGTGGACCGATTCTCTAAAATGGCCCACTTCATACCGTGCTCCAAAACTTCCGACGCTTCTCATGTGGCCAAGCTATATTTTAATGAAGTTGTTAAATTGCACGGACTACCGAAAACAATTGTGTCTGATAGGGATGTTAAGTTTACAAGTTATTTTTGGAAAACCCTTTGGCACAAAATGGGAACTAAGCTTCAATTCTCAACGGCTTTTCATCCTCAGACCGATGGTCAAACTGAAGTAGTTAATAGGAGCTTAGGTAATCTTTTGAGATCGCTAGTTGGTGAGAATCTTAGGGATTGGGATCAACATCTGCCTACTGCTGAATTTGCTTATAATAACTCCGTGAATAGGTCTACAGGTATTAGTCCAGCTGAGGTCGTGTATGGGTATAAGCCTAGGCAACCTATAGATCTTATCCCCATGTCTGCACATCATAGGGTATCTGAGTCAGCATCTGCATTTGCATCTCGCATTCATGATTTGCATAAAGAAATAAGTGAAAAGATCAATGACAAAGAATGCCAACTATAAACTACGTGCAAATCTAAAAGGAGGTTCAAAGAATTTAGTGTCGGTGATCATGTGATGGTCCTGATACGCCCGAACGGTTTCCTCCCGAACTGTTAAAAGTTGCATGCACGAAGCGCGTGACCTTTCAAAATTCTCAAGAAAATTAATGATAATGCTTATGTTCTTGACCTTCCCGAAGGTTTTAATATTGGTTCGACTTTTAATATTGAAGATTTAGTAGAGTACAAAGGTCCACATTTTAACCCCGATAACCCACTGATTGATGAGCCTACCCCTGAGCCTATTTCTGAGAGCTCTTCTTTACCTCCACTTCCCCAGATATCACCCTCATACACAGCACATGACATTGATAGTATTATTGATGATAATATTATTTCTACTAGCAATGGTGGTATCCGCAGGTACTTAGTGCGTTGGAAAGGTCGACCGGAGTCTGATGATACTTGGCTCGATCGAGGTGATTTACAGAGGCTGGATCCAGATCTTCTTGAGCAGTATGACAGCCGTTCTGACTTCCACTCGACAGGGTCGAGTTCTCTCCTACCTGGGGAGAATGATGAGGACATCTCGACGCGCCCACGGGACTTTCGCAGAGTTTATCACAGAGACGCCGAGTTTCAGCTCTGGTGGTCCACGCGATATGGTTTTGATTTAGCAGTGTTTTCAGATTTAGCTTTGATTTGACAGTGTTTTCAGATTTGGTAGATTAGATTTGAATTTTGAATTTCTGTTTTTATTTGGTAATTATATATTTGGTAGATTTGTGAGAGATTTGATTTTGTAATCTTATTTAAACCCTGCTGTAATCAGAATCAAAGGACTGAATTGATTGAATAAAGAAATTTTCGTTTACCTTGAATCTGGTGTGAAACCGTAGTTTTGTTTGGGTGTGAAACCCTAGCCGCCACCACCCCCCCTGTTTTCCCCGCCACCCTCGCCGGAGTCCCGCCTAGCAGCCCGATATCCCACTGCATAACAATCAGGTAGCTCCCCACCACACCTTCGTTTCGCCGCTGCCGCTGCCAATCCAGTTCTCGCTGAATCGCTGGAGATTCGCCTTTCCTTGCCGCCTGACGCCGTTGCCGCTGCATTCGCCGCCGCCGCTATTGCCGTGGATCCGCTGCCGCCTCATCCTTCCGTCGATCGGTTTTGAAGGAATGAATCTGACTTGGTGAACAGATCCAGTTTATGTGGGTTTGGTTCAATTGGGCTTGGTTCAATTGGACTTGGTTCAATTGGGTTTGGTTCACTTGGATCTGATTCATTCGCAGTTGTCGCACCGCCTTCAGAAGCTCCCCTCATCGAACCAGTTCAACCAGACGAAGGTTTACTTTCTTTCGCTCTAATATTTTCGGAACTGCTATTGCGTGCATATTATTATCAATTTTATTATCAGTTGCGATTGTGCTATATTCTATTTGAACAAGTGAGCGAGTGATTCTGTTTGACTACGTACAATTGCTTATCTAAATATTACAAGTCGAACTTTATTACAAGAATAAATCATTACAATTATTCTCTGAATAATTTACAAGGCCATAAACTGAATACATTGCAATTTTAGTTTAAACCCATCGTCAGCGTCGCTTTATTTTTGAGCTTCCTGCCTAGATCAATCGCCGATTTGGTGAAGCATTGCTGTTGCTGATCTCCTTACCTGCACACGCATTGTTTCACATCACCCACCCTACTAGTCACATTAAAAATGTGAACCTCACAACTTTTATCTCTTTACAGCTCATTTTGTTAAATGAGGTGGCAGCTTGTATGTATGTATCTATGTATAGTGTTTACCCCCATGTCGTTCCTTGTACTATACTTATTAAGGACAGTTTATGCTTTGTGGCGTATAAAAATATATGTCTGACATTAATCCTAGCTCAGCCTCACATGCTTCCTATTGTGAATCAATAAAAGAGGAAAAAATTCAGCTGAAAACATGAATCATGGTATAAAAAGTTCTTTTCTTAATCAAAGAAGGCTTTGAGAAAATTCTTGATTTTCACATACTTTCTTGTCCAGTATAGGCTGTGAATCACCTTACTCCATCCCCAAGCTATAAGCATTAAGTTGCAAATCTAAAAAAGAAGAGTATTTGACAAGTTCATACTTTCGAACTAAGGCTTGTTGACACAGAAGCTACCATAACCACTATGCTCATATACAGACTATAATAGCCTCTTTGGAAAATTGGAAGTAGATGACATACTCTATTTGATTGATCTATCTTGATGATTAATTGATGTGGCTATTTAGGACTAAGCCATATGAAATCTTATGATTCAATTTCAAAAAGGATGATCAAGCATTCCAAATTATGGTGACATGTCTAAGCTATCCATTATAAGATTATATACAAAATTAATTATTACTAAGTAAACCCAACGTTTCATCACCTTTCACATGAACAACATGAAGTATTTTTTTTTTTGACAAACAAATATCTTAGAAATTTAACAAATCTGAGGTAAAAGATTCATTTCACCCTTACATATTCTTCCCACCAACCCTTACAGTGGAACCTCCCGCGACCTTATATCATAACTCGCTTATTTCCACATCTCAATGCCCCCTTCTTTCCTATGTTTACCACAATTTTGAATTTTAAAGTTTTTCTTTTAATGATTTTTGAGAGCAGTGCTATAAATCTGTTATTCTTTCTGTATTGATATTTTAAGTTTTTATTGACTTTTGGAATATGGATTCAATTAAATTAGTTGATTCTTGGAAATTGTAGTAAATGGAAAGAAAGTTTGATTAAGGTACACTAACAACAGAGAGGAGTTTTGAGTTTCGAGGAAGAAGGATAAAGTTAAAAGTGGAAAATGAGAGGAGTGGTAGATTTTTTCCAACAGAGAAAATATCCAAACTTCCAAACACCACTATGTGAATATCATGCGATGATGTTTTAGCATATTCTTTAAAATAAAGTTAGCATGGACGTATTGAACTCTAAATACCGAATAAATTTGAGATAATAATATATCAAAAAACTTTTATTTATTTGAAAAGTGGTAAAACTTTAGGACATTTTGGAGAAAAGGTAACCTTTTAAATTTGTAGTTATTATAACTAAAATGGGTACTCGTTTTTCGATTAACAATCTTTATTTTACATGACTTTTGCTTAGTGATTTATTATATTCTCCATATATCAACACAACCCCCTTAGTTCACGTGCAAACCATCCCATTCTACACATGTGTGAGCGCTTCAAGAACAAACAAAAACATCAAAACATAATTCTCAAAGAAACTGTTAAGAGAGAAATGTCAATATGAAAGAAGTATAAATCTAAACTATATCCAAAAGGAATCAAGGAACAATATGAAGAATTATTAGCTGCCTTTAACACAACACAAGCAGAAAATGGCATTGGATGATTTTGGAAGGAAGAGGGCATAATTGGAATGATCATTACCACTTATTGAACATGTGCAAATAAAATCGATGTGAACCATTGTAATATTCTTACCCCTTGATCAATATAAGAAACATTGAAATTATCTTTCTTTCTTCAAACTTTTTCTTTCATATAATTTCTTCAAATTTGACATAGTATCGGAGTAGGATTTTTAAAGCTAGAAACCCTCTTCTTTCTATACCTTGAAGCCGCGGAGGGGGATTCCACACTTTCTTTAAACTATTCTTCATATTATTTCTTCAAATTTGGCATGATATCAAAGCAAGTTTCTAAAGCTAGAAACTCTCTTTCTAAACTTTGGAGCCCCTGATGGGATTTCACACTTTACCACTTCATGGCTTTGTCAATGATTCTCTTATTAATCACCACGAATTTTTCCTCGACATTAGTTTCTATGGTTTTGCATGACGAGATTCTGCTTTTATCTTCTGATTTCCAGTGGAACTACTTCACGAGTTTGTACCATTCGGTTTTTCTTAAACCTCCTTCTCGACATTAGTGTATTGTGCAAACCCATTTTCGTTCTATTGGCTGTATGACTTCCTCTCGTGTCTGGTTGTTTATGACGAAATTCTGTTCTTGCCTTCCTATCTTTTGTTGAGCTCAATCTCGATGTCAATATATCTAGAAAAGTTGTCTTATCCGATTACAAAAATTTCGCATCCTATATATTTCCTCGTGACGGGATCTCCTCTACGTGTTCGCGACAACGATCCTTGAGTTTAGCAAAGTGATGGATGACGCATCATCAGTTTGAGGGGGTGCAAGAGAGAAAATACTAATATGAACGGAGTACAAATTTGGATCATATTGACAAGGAAATAAAGGAATAATTGGAAGCATTATTAGCTACCTATAACATGTTACATGTGCAAAATGAGTTGTAGGGGAAGAGGACATAATTGGAGCGCTTATTAGGCATATGCCAAATAATTATAATATTTTTCCATAATTAGCCTGAAATAATTATCGTAAAGTATAGCTCTTACCCCTTGATCAATATAATAATAAAGGGAGAGATATTCTTTTTCATCCTTAGAATTTGTTTTTCTACATATCTCTTCTTCAAATATGATAAAAACTGTAATTAATTATGACCTAATGGTTGATACCAGATTATAAAATTTAGTAATAGAAAATAAGGTGAATGAGGAAGCATGAAAGGCCAAATCAGTCTGTCATGGTAACATAACACATGATAGACCACTGTCTTATTTGAAAAGGAGAAGGTTAAGAGGGAATATTTCCATCAATAGTATTGGAAAAGATTTTTTTTTAAAGCTAGAAACCCTCTTCTTTCTAAATGTTGAAGCTACGGAAGGGGATTCCATACTTTCTTCAAACTGTTCTTCATTACTTCTTCAAATTTGGTATGGTAATAGAGCGGGTTTCTAAAACAAGTAGTTCTCATTCTATACCTTGGAGCCGTTGATGAAATTTCACACTTCACCTCATGAGGGCTTTGTCAGCGATTAATCTTATTAATCACCATGAATTTTTCCTCGGCGTTAGTTTTATGGTTTTGCATGACGAGATTCTGCTTGTATCTTCTAATTTCCTGTCGAACAACTTGATGAGACTCGTACCATTTAGTTTTTGTTAAATTTCCTTCTCGACATTAGTGCATTGTGCGAACCCATATTCGTCCTATCGGTTGTATGACTTCCTCTCGTGTCTGGTTGTTCTGTGACGAGATTCTGTTCTTGCCTTTCGATCTTTTGTCCAGCTCAATCTCAATGTCAATATATCCGGATTACAAAAATTTCGCATCCTATCTATTTCCTCGGGAAGAGATCTCCTCTACATGTCCACAACAACGATCCTTGAGTTTAGCAAAGTGATGGATGACGCATCATCAGTTTGAGGGGTGCAAGAGAAAAAATATTAATATGAAAGGAGTACAAATTTGGATCATATTGACAAAGAAAGGAAGGAATAATTCGAAGCATTATTAGCTACCTATAACACGTTACATGTGCAAAATGAGTTGTGTAGGACGAGGACATGATTGGAGTGAATATTAGCACTTATTGGCACAAGCCAAATGATTCTAATATTTTTCCATGATTAGCCTTAAATAATTATCGTAAAGTACAGCTCTTACCCCTTGATCAATATAATAAAGGGAGAGATATTTTTTCAAATTTTTTCTTCCTTCAAATTTGTTTTTCTTCACATCTCTTCTTCAAATATGATAAGAACTACAATTTTATCATGAAAGTAATGGTTGGTACCAGATTATGAAAATTGGTACGTAATAGAAAATAAGGTGGATGAGGAAGCATGAAAGGCCAAATCAGTCTATCGTGCTAACATAACACATGATAGACCATTGTCATATTTGAAAAGGAGAAGGTTAGAGGGAATTTTTCCATCAAGCGGAACTTACGGATTTTGTTAACATTGAATAAGCAGACTAATGCAACTAATCAAATTCATGTCATTTGAGATTTTTGAGATGTCATATCAATTTAGAGAGAGGCAACATCAGGATCAAGAAACTCATTCTACTTTGCATTTCGTAGACATGGCTAGAACTTGCACAGGCATCCAGTCCAAGTGAGTTACAGCCCTCTAACATCAAACTGTACATAATAATGCCTACTCCAGCAGAACAAGAGTTACTGAAGAATGCTGCTAAAGTTAAGAAGCCATATTCTATTAAATCATTAGAAAATCAAATCCACATTAGGTGTCCTAAACTATTTTGGTAAACTAACCAATTAGCCATACACTGGCAAACATTGAACAAGAGTTGAATGCCAACTTTACGATACATAGTGCAATAAGGTCAATAATTCACATGTATTAAGATAATAAAGAAACTATACCTAAAAGTACAATACGAAAAGCACGGAGACTGTCATAACACATCAAGCTAATGAGCAGCATTTCACAGCTGGAGCAACAAATAACTGCTAAAAGTAATTTAAAACATCAAGTTCAATACAAGGGAACATAGCCTATAGGCCGACGAAATTTACCAGCTCCCTATTGGCCGGATGGTCAGGATAAGGTCCGGGCTCCATCCCCTTTAAATTCATTTGCCATATCGCCTCTGCAACATAGAACCAATAAGAAACAGAAAAGAAAGGAAAAAAAATGAATAACATCTGTTATGCAGACAGTAGACACTACTTTGATAATAATCACTGAACTATATGAGGCTAAACTTTCGAAATGAATAGCAATCCTTGGCAAGATGATCAATGATGGAGTGTTACCATCCATGAAATTACTTGATTACAAAACAACGATTTCATATTTAAAGAAGAAAACAAGCATCTGCCACTATGCTAATATTGATGAAGCCCAAAATATGGTACTATCATAAATAAAATAAAAAAACAATTATCCAAATCAGAACTCGAAAAGAAAAAGGGCGAGAAAAAAAAGAAGAAAAGATTAAACAAGCAAATAAAAAAGAGCCATCAGTAACAATATCTCCAAACACCTCAATAACATCAAATCGTCAGTAAAAAGAAAAAAAACAATATTTACACATTCGAACAATTCCGATCCCGATTTCACGAAAGCACAACCCTAGCAACAATGAAACAAGTGAAGCGAATAAAAACCCTAATAACTTCTTTCAATCACCTTCATTAATGGGCGGCGATCCGTCGTTCACTGCCGCCGTCGCCGCCCTGACGCCATCGGTATCCATCACCGGATCCCCGCTGCCGGAGCCTCCAACGGCGTTCCCATCCCAGAGCTACGGACGCCACGTGGGTAATGAAGAGGGGAGAGAGAGTGAGTGAGAAGAAACGATGAGCGAGGGTGAGGAGAAACGATGAAAGAGAAGGGAGAAGAATAGCACTTCGTTACCCGGGAAGGAAATTAAATAACGGAAAGGAAGGAATGGTTATGAATGGAAGTGAAAATATAATGTTGTTTGGGAGTTAGTCGGGTAATGAAAGTAAATTTGTTTTATTTTGTTTGGGAGTTCTATATTAAAGGATGAAAGTAATATGAATATAATCAAAGTTATATAAATATCTTTATATATTAGATGAGAATGAATAAATCTTGGCCATAGATTTTAGTGTGATAAAGGTATTGTTGTTTTATTATATTATAAAATTTTATATCCGTTTCCATTACTTCTTTACCGCTCAAATTGGAGAGGAGAAAAATGAGTGTAAATTTTACACCCGTTTTCATCCTCTAAACCCTCAAAAGAACTCCCAAACGAGATGAAAATAAAATTTCACTTTAACTTCCATTGGTTCACCTCCATCCAAACACACCATAAAAGATGGGAGAATAGAACTTTTAGCAGATAGCTTCTTAGACATATTTATTCAGGGTTTTTTTAGATATTAACCCCTTAAGTTAAACATAATTTGTATTAGCCCCTTAAATCTCTATATTTTGATATTGGCCCCTTAGGTTGCAATGATATGTTAATATGAAGGGCTCTATCAGCACATCATAGCTATTTGAGCGACTAATATCAAAATGAACCTAACCATAGGGGCTCATATCAAAATATCATAGCTATTTAAGGGGCTAATACAAAATGTGAAGATTTAAGGGGCTAAAATTAAATTACATATGATATAAGAGGCTAATAGTCAAAAACCCATTTATTAAATATAAAAATAACAAGAGCGTTATACGAATAAATCTCCTCAAAAGGACCAAACTCGTGACAGTGAAACCGTCAACACCCTCTTTTCCGTGTCTTCTTCCTGCTCACATTAACTAATTCCCTTTTAACATGCCGTTGAATGCATGAGCTCGTAACGCTTCTTTTTTTTGCCGGTTTAATGCGACACCTGGGTTTAGTGGCACGTGTCAGAGAAGCTACTGCAGGGGACCCACATTTTGTGTGCTTGATATTTCGGGTTCTTTGAATTCATTTTCGAGGCATTTTGATGGATTGCCGCCGGAGTGGTCACAATTACCGTTGCAATGCAAGTGGGTCAATTTTATCCAGTTGCAACTCATTGTTATAATTATAATTACAGTTGCAAAGTACCCCATAGGTATAAATTTAAAACAATTTATTTTTTAAATAATATTTTAAAACTCTAAAAGAATTTAATAATTGTTTTCAATTTATCAAAAGTAATTAAAAAAAAGTCCATGGGGTTTCACTTCTATTGGTTTTAATGATGACCGGTAGGTCAGAATCAAGCCACTTATGCTATAATTCGAGAAAAGTCCTGACCCCAACACATGCAAACTCCATTACATTGTACAAAGGGTTGGGGCTTGCATGGTCCAGATGATATCAGGAAGGCATACAACAGGAGGAACCTCTAGCAATAGATGAAAAAGATATGCTCGAAATTGATAAGAGGTCAACTGGACATAGAAGAGGCTGCGCGTTGATGAGGCAGTTACCTTCACCAATAAAGATCTGGAGTGGGTGATAACTCCTGATGACGACACAGTTGTAATCTCGGTGAGGATCTTTGACATGATCGTCAAGCAAATTATGAATGACACGGGGAGCTTGGCTGACATCTTATACCTTGAAACATTAAAAAAGCATGAACATCGACATGGGAAGGCTCCAGCCCTGCCCCTCTCCCTTGATCAGGTTCATGGGGCACATAGTAAAAGGGGAAGGCATCGTGACATTGCCTATGATCATTGGGGAACATCCCCAAAGGGCCTTCGTGATATTCAAGTTCCTAGCTATGATATAAAGTCATCATACAATGCTATCTTAGGAAGTACATCACTTAATAATTTTTTTCAATTTATCAAAAGTAATTAAAAAAAAGTTTCATACGAAAAGTTACAAGCTAAATCAAAGAACTGCAACTGTAGGTTGTAAAATTGAAAATTGAATCAAACAATTGTAATTACAATCACATGCAATAATAAATATGGCACATTAGTCGCATACAAGTGACACTTGCATTTGACTTGTAGTTGCAAGCTACCATACTCACGTGAAGAATGTCTGACTTGGACACGAGTAGAGTCCACTATACTTTGAATCCCAATTTCAGATTCTGATCCGAACTTGAATCATCTAGCAAATATATTTTTAATCCCAACTTCAAATTCAGATCCGAACTTGACTAGTCTAATTTTGCCATCCAATAACAGAAGTTGCACAAATGAGAAAGTCATACGAGCCGGGAGATTTGTGCCATTTTATGGGTGAATAGAGGTTAGTTATTTTAACTTCAGTTTTTCTCTTAATAGTTATAAAAACCACTCCACTCTTACATGGATGGTTGTCACAAGATTCTTATTTATTTAGGGTAGAGATTCTTTCAAAAAATGATATAGAATGGAGTGATCTATGTTATTCGCGTGCAGTTAGATGGATAGTTTGAGAATTTTAACTACTATGGTTATGGTGCAAATCACCGAGTGCACTTCCTATCAGAACCCCACATGGTGTGGGGTTCTGATAGCCAAGCAGCAAGGTGTGAATTTACGAAAGTGCCCCTACACTTCCGTAAATGAGTGGCTCAGAACGCCCTGCACGGTGCGGGGCGTTCTGAGTGGAAGTGCACTCCAAACCACCCATTGTGATTATCAGATCTAGATCCAATCATGGGCTAGTCTTAGTCTCATGGTTAAGTAGACATGAAATTATCCTTAATTACAGAAAGATAATTTTCAATCCTAATTCTAGGGTGAACTAAAAGGTACCTATATGTATATAAGCTATCAGCTAACTAAAGTCCATATGATAGATCTTGAATCCTTTCACAGTAATCATACTTGATTTATTTTCTTCTTTTATATAGGTATATTAATATAAATATTTCCCATATGCTGAGCAATGTTATTCAATTGCGATAGTCTTATGCATACGATCTAGATTTTCTAATTAGGTTAACCAGACCACTTTACGGTGACTTGTTGACTCGATCAACTAGGTACACACTTTAACTCCTTAAATTGTGAAACATTCCCACTCAACATACAACTTAGTCATGGCCTAAGGACCTGACCCCAAAGCCCGGCTACAATGATATAGGTCCATGATAACCGGTCTTAACAGGTCGGCTACCGTGCCTTGTCAAAATCAGGCCCATTACTAGGGTGGTCTGCCCTAATTAGAGATTAATGATTCGAATCATATCTTATCTTGAGCATACCATGTTAGGAGATATAAATCGAATAACAAATTTCTTTAATTGCCAACTTTCATAGCTAGTCAATCTACACATGCATCGGATGTACCATCTTACGCTAATGATGTACTACCATGTGGTTGCACTTGCTACCTAAGTAAATACCTTGTAGGCAAAGTAACTACGTTAAGGATCAAGTATACACCACAATAACCTCAGCCATTAGGATGATGACACGTGTACGTAGAGACTAATTTACTCTAGACAATCGGTATAAATAGCTCTCCTACCTAAGGTAAGATATAATGGAACTTTGACCTATGATCACGACTATCGAGTGGGCTAAGGGTCATCTTCCTCTAAAATCCTAGCCAGTATTACCTACCATTTATGATCTCTTTATCAAGGATTTAACCTAGGCATCAGAGAGGCGTTGGTGAACAACCCACTATCATCAATTAACACTTTTTCTGTGATTTCAAGCTAAGCTAGGTAGACTCAACTGTACCTAGGCGAAGACCAACTTCTATCATTTAAGCTGATCGAGGGGTCCTCATTGACAGAGTCTAATGCCACGACTCAATCCTATAAGTTGATTTCATGCATCAACAGTTGGTGCCCTAATGTGCTCTAATTATAAACATTGCAAGTGCACAGCTTATTTGTGTATAGCATGCAAGTATCAATTCCACGAGGAAGGTGTGGTTTTAGAAGGATCCTAAAGTGGTTCTTGAATTGTGATTCATTGAAAAGGATTAACCTAGAAGAAGATTGAAGATTAAAGAAGAAGATTTGCTTTAAGAGGGGCCAACCCCTTTCAACGGTGAGTTCTCTTTCTTGTGATTTTCAATTTGACCCTCTAGTTAGGATTCTCACAAGTAATGACAACTAGGTAACTAAAAAAACTCTTTTATTGACCATAATGAAATCCACCATTAACTTGAACAATTATTAAATAAGATAATAATTCAAACTAGAGCTCTCTTTCTCACATTTATTTGTTTGAGCTTAATTAAAAAAATGTATTAGAAATAACTGCTTAAAGCATCCACTTGTAGATTTCTTTTATTTTTATGGTTGTAAATGCATATAGTTAATAGGAATCACCAAAGTGATATCGAGCATTTTGATTTGTGTACACACTTGCAAATATCTTTTAGGGTAAAAATCCAAATGAAGATAAGGTGAGGGATTTCATCACTCTTTCTTTAGCCCAAATATCACTTAATTCCTCACTACACACCCAAGCCTTAAAACTCACTAGACGTTGGCCCCCTAAGGATTCAAGCTCAATAGAAAATAAGAAAGTCTTAAGTGAACCGAGTCAAGTTTATTTGACTCTATTGGTATCTAATGCAAGATTTAAGGGTGGTAAGGAGCCCTACAAGAAACGAGGGTCTTAAATGGTCTCCAACCTCCTTCTAGTCGATCCTATCATTACTCAGCTAATTGATCAAGTAAACTTGAGATTGTTCATTAAAGAAAATTTCATTTAGGAGCTGGTCAAGTGGAGTTTACGCCCAACCCTAGACATTAGGAGCCATTGATTAAGTAGTTTGTCTTTTAATTTATTTAGTTAGGTTTTTCTTTTCTCCTTCTTTTTCTTTTTAAAAAATTTTAGATCTCTTTAGTTTTTTCTTCCCAAAATGTTTTAAAAAATAATAATAAGAGAATTTTCATTAGTGTATGCAAGTTTAGATTAGAGATAATACAAAATGCTTAATTTGTGTTGAATTTGAACATAAAGAAATGACTAATACTAATTCACCCATTCTTCGGGATAGGTGTTATCCTACTAGGAATGTCATCTTGTATTAGACTTCCGATGTTAATGTTATTAATTATGAGCTTAGACCTCACTACATAAATATGCTTCTTAAATTTTTAGGAAATGAGTCTGAAGATGCTAACATTTTTATAAGTAAGTTTGAAGAAGTATGTGTCATGATTAAGATTATAGAGTCGTCTGAGGATACAACAAAGCTCAGATTTGTCCCTTTTTGTGAAAAATAAGGCTAAAAAATAATTGTATAGCTTGCCTACAAATTCTATCTCCACTTAGGGTGAATTCATTATCTTTTTTGAAAGACTCTTTCCAATTTATAAAATGGTAAAGCTTAGGAACAATATTCGGACTTGTAACATAATCCTAGGGGAACCGTTTTAAAAGTATTTTAATAGATTTAAGGATCTTCTCATTCAATGTCCTCATCATGATTAAGAAAATTGGTGTTTATTCCAATTTTTCTATGAAGAATTAGATTATTCTTCAAAGACACCCTTAGAATCTATGTATCAAGGGAATTTTATGAAGGAAAATATTAATGAAGCACTGAATTTTTTAGAAATTTTTTCTGAGAAAATCATGTAATGGAAACACTGTGATGAAAGAGCAACTTTAGCAATTCCCTCAACCAAATATAGTGGTTTATTCTTAGAATCAAATACAGCCTCTGAAGCTAAGATGACTAAAATTTTGCATCAATTAGAAACCTTAAAAACTAAAGATCGAGCCCCTGCTCATAACTACCAAGTTTCTTTCCCAAGATGTCATAATTGCTTATCTCCGGCTCATGTTTTAGAAGAATATCCTTTTTTAAGGAAACAATCAACCACTTGATTAGATGAACACTACGTTCCACCATCCTAGAAATGATCCATTTTCTCTAACTTACAATTCGGGTTGGAGAAGTCATGCTAATTTTATATGGAATCAGGTAAATTTCTTGAGAAATCCAAATTTCGCTCCCGCTTCAGTTTTGCAGTTTCATAGGTGAAACACAGGTCTATTTAACATTCACAATCTCCATAATCTATAACCTAATCATTCAACAATGATTTTGAGAAAAGATTTAGTGTCATAGAGAAGGGTCTAGAAGCTATTATGATGAAAGCACCCACCCAGACCACTAACATGTTAAGTCAATCATCTAACACGTTAAATTCCTTTATGCAAACCACAAGCCAACTATTAAACTCAAACACTTAAGCTATAGCTAGACTAGAAACTCAATTATGACAACTAGCTAGTGCTGTGAGTGAGAGAGAAAAAGGAACATTCTTGCCCTCTTCCATTTATAGACCAAATGTTAGAGCGCTTAGCAGGACATGAGTTCTATTATTTCTTGAATAGAAATTTAGGTTACAATCAGCCTCCCATTGCTCTGAAAGATCAAGAGAAAATCACTTTCATGTGCACATATGGAACTTTTGCTTAACGACGCATGCCTTTTGGGCTATGTAACGCACCCGCCACATTCCAACGGTGCATGATCAATATTTTCTCTGATATGGTAGAATGCTTTCTGAAAATTTTCATGGATGGCTTTTTCATTGTTGGTGACACATTCTCTGAGTGTTTGCATCATCTTAAACCGGTCCTGTCACGGTGTAGAGAGAAAAATCTGACTTTCAAGTGGGAGAAATGTCACTTCTTGGTCAAACAAGATATTTGTCTTAGGGCATGTAGTTTCTAATAGGGGTATTGAAGATGACAAAGATAAGGTAAATCTCATTTCTAACCTTCCTCCTCCCAAAATTTTATGGATATCAGATCATTCTTTGGTTATGTTGGTTTTTATAGACAGTTCATCAAAGACTTTAGCAAAATTGCTAGATCTTTGACCAATCTTTTAGCCAAGGATACACCATTTGACTTCTCTCCCGAATACCTTAAGGCTTTTGATTATCTAAAAAAGGTGCTAACTACACCCTATCATTCACACACTAGATTGGACCTTACCCTTCGAGTTAATGTGTGATGCATCTAATTTTGCAATTGGTGGTGTCCTAGGACAACAGATTGATGGAAAACCTCATGTGATCTATTATGCCAGTAGGACACTGAACGATGCCCATCAAAATTATTCTGTCACTGAGAAAGTGTGTTTAGCTATTGTCTTTGCCTTAAAAATTCAGGTCTATCTCATCAGGTCTTTGACCAAAGTTTTCACGGATTACGCAACACTTAAGTATCTTTTGACCAAGAAAGATGCCAAAGCACAGCTCATTAGATGGATCCTCCTACTTCGAGAGTTTGACATCCAAATTCTTGACAAAAAAAGAGCAGATAATCCCGTAGCAGATCATATGTCTAGACTTTCAAATGCACTAACACCAAATGTCCCAATCAATGAATATTTTCCGGATGAACAACTCCTACAAATCCAATATGTTCCATGGTTTGCAGATATTATAAATTACTTATTCACGAAACAGATCCCTTCTAATTAGTCTAAATAGGATAGATACTATTTTCTTTCATAGGTGAAATATTTCTACTGGGATGATCCATATCTGTTTAAGTATTATCCTGATCAGATCTTTAGGAGGTGTACTCCGAGTGAAGAAACTAGGAGTGTTCTATCCTTTTGTCATGAGCAAGCATGTGGGGGCCACTTTGGCCTAAGAAAAATAGCCGAGAAAATTCTCCAGTGTGGGCTATATTGGCTCACTCTGTTCAAGGATTCGTATGAGTTTTGCAAAGCCTGTAACCGTTGTCAGCTCTTAGAAAAAATCACTAGAAGAAATATAATGCCCTTACAACCCATTTTAGCCATTGAGCTTTTTGATCTGTGGGGTATAGATTTCATGGGACCATTTCCAAGTTCTTTTGGAAATATCTACATTCTAGTAGCCTTAGTGTAAATGTCTAAATGGGCTGAAGCGGTAGCTTGCAAGACCAATGATAACAAGGTAGTTATCAAATTTTTGAAGGAAAATATATTTGCCCAGTTTGGAGTGCCCCGAGCAATTATTAGTGACAACAGTACACATATTTATAACTGTTCTTTTGAGGCTTTGATGAGAAAATATTCGATAATACATAAATTATCAACTCCTTATCATTCCCAAACCAGTGATCAAGTAGGTGTCATCAATAGACAGATCAAACAAATCTTAGAAAAAATCATTAATCATAACATAAAAGATTGGTCTGTTAAATTGTGTGATGCTCTATGGGCATATCATACAGTCTTCAAAACCAATTTGTAGATGTCACCGTACATGCTCGTTTTTAGAAAAGCTTGTCATTTGCCAGTTGAGTTAGAACATCGAGTGATGTGGACAATTAAACAATTGAATCTTGATATAGACTCAGCAAGAAAAACAAGAATGGTCCAACTAAATGAGTTAGAAGAAATTTGAAATGATGCATATATAAACTCAAAAATTTACAAAGAGAAAACCAAAATTTTTCATGATAATTCGATTTTACGGAAGAATTTTACACCGGGACAAAACGTTTTACTCAACAACTCAAAACTACATCTTTTCCTAGAAAATTGAGATCACGATGGACGGGTCCGTATGTTGTTAATCAAGTTTTCTCACATTGGGCTATCGAGATATAAAATCCTAAAAATAGTCATATTTTCAAGATTAATAGTCAACATTTAAAACCATTTTTAGAATTTTCTACGCTCGGAGAAGAGGAGGTGTTGGTTCTTCATGAACCACACTGTTAGTAAAAAATAAAAAATAAAAAAAGGGAGTTTAAAAAAATCCTCATTTTTTAAGCCCATGTGAATAAATAAATAAATAAACTAAAAAGAGGCACAATTTGTTTAAGGCCTATAAAAAATATTTTAAAACAAGTTTTCTCTTGGCCTATCCAAAAAGGACCACTTAAAAAAAAGAAAATTTTGGTTGCGGGCCATCCCACACCGAAGAAAAAGAAAAAAAAATTCTATGTGGGCTGCAGCCCAGCCTACACTCGAAAAAAAATAACAAATTTTTTAACTCCTAACTAATTGGCCAATCGATTGGCCAACCGGTTAAGAGTCAAACCCAGTTCTTCCACAGCCATCTTCATCTTCTCCTCTCAAATTCTCTCTAAAAGTGAAATTTTCATCAAATTTCTTCACGAATCATAAGGGATGAAGATCAGGGTCAAAATCAACAACAAATTGCAACAATCTTGCACTCAAATCAACCCAATTCAAGGTATAAAATTGAAACTCTAGCTTTCCATTTTTCTACGAATTTTCTCAATTTGTAGTGTAAATTGTGGTGTGAATTGGATGGGAATGATGTTAATTATAGTTTGGGACAATTTGTAACAACTTTGTACAAGAATTTTGTGAAAAAAATAACTAATCGGCTCGCCTCAGCGATGAACCAATCGGTTGGCCAATCGATTAGTGGCCAGAAACATGGAAAATTATAAATTGAACCCTTAAACTTGAAAAATCTTGCAAATTTAAACCCTAATTGCCTAAATTAACATATTTTCTTGTAATTCAAGATAATGGCTTCTGGAAAACATCAACGAACTATAGAATCCTCTCTTTCTTTTGACAATCTGCCGATCCCCTTTGAGAGAGGATTCAACCTTGATAAACATTTTGAATTCCAACCCATTATTAAGGTATTCACAACAGCCGGGATCAGTTCTATGATGACTAGAAAATTCAAATTGGCTAACTTTACACTTGTCCGAGAATTTTACGCCAGTTGGGATAGATCATGAGAGGACTCAGCCTCTGTTATTGTTAGAGGAATACCGATCACAGTCACTCCTAGGCTCATTCAGAAGAGTCTAGGACTCCCCAGAGCACATAGAGGTTGCCAAGATTTCTTATGAGTCTCTGCTGAGTTAGGGATAGCCTCTGATGCATACAACCAGATGGGGAAGGACCCTACACTTAGGCATGCTTAATAAAGAGTTTATTCTCAAGAACCTCTTTCTTAAGTTTGACTTATACCCGAGCTCCTCATACACAGTGATCACCACTCGAGACCTTATCCTACTTTATTGGATTGCCACCGGTCAGCGTTTTGATTTAGCTGATGTTATCTTTAGGATGATAGCGGGTATGGTGACCAGCGCTAGGGAGTATCTCATCCAGCAATATGGGCAGAAGGTCCAGCTGATTTACCTATTTCTTTTCACCCGGATCTGTGAGTCGCTCGGTGTACCAGTATATTCTACTGATAGACTTGAGGTAAGGAGAACACAACTAACATCTGATACAGTGAAGAAGAGTGTTGCCGCCCGGGGAAAGGGGCCAGATGCATCCACTTCCACTTCTTCATAGGCACCTACTTAGCTGGCTATACCTACACCGCCTCCTCCACCCTGTGATGCACCAAAAGAGTGGTCACCCCAGATGCTTAGTGATCATCTCTATGCCCTCGAGATGGGGTTTCACCAGTTTCATCAGGGTTTTAGCAGCTGCACTCCAAGATGATCTGATCAGCCCGCCTCACCGCCACCGCACCGGTTTCAAAGACTACCAAAGACTACATAGCCTCAACCATTTATGAGATATGACCAGGATCTGGGGCCCCTCCATTTTATCAGCCTCAATCCCCTCCTCCATCATAGCAGGACCCACCAACATCACCACCACCACACCGTTAGCCTGCTACACGACTAGAGGATGGGTGAGGATATCGGCAATACCGATATAGAGATAGAGGATGAGGACGTGGATGTCACATGGACCGATCATGAGGATGATGAGGATGATGATCAGGGAGATCAGTCTGGTGATGAACAGTGAGTGACGTTTTCATTTCATATCACCTCATATTTGACTTTTATTTTGGCATGTACTTATTTTATATACTGTCATATTTATGTTTTTGGATGTTATTGCTAGTATTTGTCTTGAGGATAATGTAAAGTCTAGGTGTGGGGGTGGGAACCAGTTATCTATTTCCTTTTATTTTGCTTTACTTCTTCCTTTTTTTTACTTAGTGTTTTCCTTTTGCTTTTCTTAGTTTTTAGTTAGTATTTTTTTAAAATATTATTACCAATTTGATCGAGTTAATCAATAATTGATCTACTTGATAAACTTTAAAATTTCTAATTCTTAGTTAGTTTTATACTCAAGTTAACATTTTATGATAACTCTAAATAAATTTATTAAGACATGATTTTCAAATTGTTATATTTCACTATAGTCCAACTTAGATTTGTAATTAAAGTAATGAAATTTTGCATGCTTAGCTTAGAGTGGAAAATATTATTTGAAGTCCTCTTAACCAAAATATTTCTTTCAAGATATACACACACACACACACACACACACACACACACACACATATATATATATATATATATATATATATATATATATATATATATATATATATATATATATATATATATATATATATATATATATATATATAGTTCAAAAAATCTTTTGAACTCCAAGATGGTTCTATCTTACTAAGCCTAAGTTGACCGAGTAATTAAGCCCGATGAGTATTTACATACTTAATGACCTAAGCCCAATTGGGTTGGGATTCATTGGCCCAAAACATCTTAACTGGTCACTTAGAAAGCCCAATAAAGTATAACAAAATTACCAAGGAATAAAGAGTGTATATGTATGCGATAACATGATGTGGTATATACATGATGATGATTACCTATGTTTGGATGTTGGACGTGTCCCTTATAACAATAAATCAAGAATGTTCTCTGTTTTAAAATTAAGAAATATCTCGGTTTGGGATACATTGCGACCATGAGTGAAGGCTCGTGATTCTCTAGAACTAAAGACTTGATCAAGTATAGAAACATGATAAACTAAGAAAGAGATTATGTATCTGTGTGTATCAAATCATGATGACCTGCTTTGGTATTTGACGACATGTATTGTTTGCTTTGGAAATCCAGTAAAGAGGGCACCCGCAAGATGGGTGTCCTCTATGGATTGCTTATTCGGACCTAATGCATAATATATAATGTATAACAAAGCAATAAAAATATTCATGTGGGCTAATTAATGAGAGGGAATTGGATATACCATAGATAATGTGTGGCCTAGAGTTGTGTTTGAGCTCTAGTGTCAGATGAGTCTGTGCATACAAACCAAGTAAAGTAAGAATCTAAGTAATATTTCCAGCGGGTACACCAAATACACATTATCCTATGAGACCTTTCCCTAAACAAGATTAAACAAGATTAAGTAAAAGTTGTATAGTTAGATGCACACACTACCTTTGCATCACACTCCAAGAGCTAGGTGCACTCTTGTTGATATCTTCGCGTTGATGTTATTTCGGTTGTCCGTTCTTATCTGTTCTATATTTTGGATTTGAGATGCATGTTCTTCTTATGAAAGCAAGTAAAGTGATACAGTAATATAGTCTTTCTTATGTTTAAACTAACCATGCATTCATGATACACGTTATATGTGCACAAATCACTTTCTCATTTTACCACTTGCTAGATAGCTTTCTGAACATCCTGGTTTGCACACTAGTGGCAAACTTGGACATTCCACCTTTGCTTTCAAGCACACCGAAATCTAGTGATTTTCCTTAGATGGGAGTTCCTATCAACCAGCTTGTCTACTATTTATTTAGTTTCCTTTCAGCTTTCTTGCTACAAGATTTGCTATTTATGTTCATCTTTCCTCTGGTATAGTAGTTGTTTTAGGCTTATGAGGCCAAATGGCCTGGTTATTATATATTTTGAGTCGATAACATTAACATCAGACTTGTGATATCTTTTCTGTTATTCACTAAATATAGGACTTGTTGATATTTGTTGAGTATCTTGCCTCCGCTGTGTATTTGTATCGTATGCTTGCTCATGCTACAAATTAGTTCCTTGCATTTTATTTTAAGGATGATTCTGTGATTTTGTTCTGAGTATAGTGGATGAGATGTATGTACTGATCATTGTTATTAGGCTTAAGTATAAATTTTTGGGTCGTGTTTGGCCCGATTGTATATGCCTCCTAGCCTAGTCACATGCCTGTTAGGTGCTTCTAGGACACAGGGCGTACCTAATGCTCCATTGCTAATACAAATCGATCTACAGTTGTCTTAATCTGATTAACATCGTTCTTCAACTAATCGAACTCAGTTCGGCTAAAAGGGGTTTCGCTTTCCATCGGATTGGAGAAAATGGCTCTGATACTAGTTAACATAGTGCAGAAGTTAAAAACCTCAAAATCCACCAAGGGTTGTTCTCTGAACCCACAAAGAACAATCTTCGAATCCATAAAAAGACAAACCTCAAATCCACGAAGTAATATAAAAAAATTTTATTGAAGAAAAGTTATGCCTCTAAGACTTACAAACCTCTACTTAAATAGAAAATAAACTAGACTCCTACTAGGACACGAATTTTATGAAAAATAGAAATAACAAAGCTATCCTTAAAAGACTACCTATGATTGAGGAAACGAATCAATTAAATTTACAATCAAACTAGATTTGTTTCTAATCAAAATAGACTCCTAAAACATTACACCAAAATAGTAAGAAATTAATAAGAAGTCTGATATCTCCAAATCTAGAGGGAATTTCACAAAATGAACGGTGGCAAATCGAGCAACAGTTGGTTTGGTTGGCTCGTCTCAAAAAAGATGCACTTTTTATATGTTATTCATCCAATTCCAACACACGGTTTGGAAGATATGACCCGTTCTTTGTTGCAAGTCAATTTCTTCTATTGGGCCCCCGTTTGGGCTTTTAACGATCTAGGTTCTCCATGAATGCATCTATGGCGCGCTCTATATCAATGTGTTGGACTCCTTTTGGATTAATAGATCTCATCACGTCATCCATTCATATACTTATTCCCAATTCATAATCAAGGAAAGGAGATTGCTAATGCGAACATTATAATTGCTAGATTGATAAGTGGATGAATTGAGGACGAGGAAGACGAGTAGGTGGTGAGTGTGGAGAGATGAAGACAACTTCCCGATATTATGGGATCGATAGTAGCCAATGATGTGGTTAGTTGGCATCGTGGATGGGAGGTTCTTCCGCAATGACCGATTCATATTGTGGTTACTCTGTTTTATTTTTTTAAAGGGAAAAAATGTGATTAGATGTGAACACCAGAGAAAAAACGATGAGAATAAGATATGAGTTTTTTTCCTTTTGATTTTCTATCTTAAAATATTGTTAAATAGGGATGTAAATATAATTTAATGGTAAGAATTTAAACAATAAGAGATAGGGGTGAAACCTCAGGAAATAGCAATTTGAGGGGTAAATTTAAAAATACATATGATTTGTAGAGTATATATCTAAAATAATCCGAAAAAATAAATAGAATCACCCTAATTAAAGTAATACCAAACTAGCATAGTCACAAACTTCTTAAAAACTGCTTGCGTAGAAATTCTTAACTGTCTAACATAACTCATTACAATCAATGAGAATAGAAACAAAAGAAAAGTAGATTGTGGAAAATAAACAATTAATACTTATGGGTTCAACAATCAATTGTCTATGAGTTTGCCAACAGTACAGAGTACCACTATTGTCAAGACAACTGATCATTGCAATCAAGGAGAGACAAAGAAAGTGCATTGTAAAAAAATTCAATTAATAATAAGGGTTTTTTAGATATCAGCCCCTTAAATCATAGCTAATTTGATATTAGCCCCTTAAATCTTAATATTTTGATATATGCCCCTCAAATAGGTATTAGTTGTTGATATGATCCTCTCTGGTAATATTTCTGTTCAAAGTGATAACTCTGGTTAGGTTTAGTCTAACTTCAAATACCCAATTACCTAAATACCCCTTTGATTCAATACTCCCACCAAACTGCATGTTCCCCTTTCTCTCTCTGTCGCTTCATTTTTTCATCTTCTTCTCTACCAATTTTCTCCGAAGCTGATCGCCACCCCCAAAATTAAAGCCGTAGCTGGTCCGAGCCATTGATTTGGAGTGAAGACGAAGGATCGCCACAACATTTAGTTAGGGTTGAAGTATGATTTAACTGTTTGTAGAGGTAAAATTTGTTCCTTTTCCCTTATTTATTTCTTTTTTTTAATATTTTGGTAGAAAATGGAGATTTGGGTTTTCTACTATTTAGGGTTAATTGTGCATTGATTAATTTAGCCCTAATTTTAGGGTTTTAATTTAACCCTAATTTTGGGTCCAATTATGAACGAATGTTTGTTTATGATGATTTTCTTTAAATTAGCAACTAGTTAGTTGTAGATGCTATTGAGATGTGAAATTCTTGTTCTTTCAATCAGAACTCTTTTTCATGTTCTAGTGCTTAATTTAGTGCTTAAATATTGCATGTAGCATGTAGCTTGTGATTACATTAGCAATTGGATATTTATTAGTTGTTTGTGTAGCATGACATTGATATATTATTTGTTTATTGCATGTAGGATTGTTTGTTGAATGGTAATGGAGAAGGGTATTGTGGAGATTGTGCTTAGATATAATGAGTATTAGATGAATATACCAAGAACTGGTAGAAAGAAATATGAGTGTGAAAATCAGAGGAATCTAAGGGTAGATATTACAGATATTACATTAAAGAAGTTGGGGGAACTAATATGTGAGTTTCTACCATCTATTAGAGGTATCATAATGAAGATGAGTTACACAATTCCTAGAACAAATCCTAGGAGGTTTGCTAGAATTAAAACAAACGGAATATTTTAGGTGTGTTAAAAACTCACTTAAATAAGAGGAGGCTTGAATTGTTCTTAACCATTGAATCAGTTTCAAGCTTAAGTTGGTGGGCACCAGTGTCCAATAGGAGAAGAAATCTACCTAGAGAGCATGCACATAAGTCAAGCATCAGCATTCATATAGACATAGATGCATTGTCTAGTGTTGATGAAGAGAATTTGGGGGTCAATGATGATAGGTTTGTCAACATGGGGACAATAGATGATGAATTTGGTGGGGGGGGGAGAGGATTTTGGTGCATAAGGCTTTGACTGGGGAGTAGATGATGGTGAATTAGAGGAAAACATTGAGCTTGGGGCTAGTAGTGCACAAAATGCAAATGAAGAGGAGTATGCGGAGGATGTAGAAGATGATGCTGATCAAGTTGTATCTGAAAATGAATACCATTCAAATAACAGTTCAGAGGAGGATGTAGAAAGTGGTGATGATGCAGATAATATTGGCTGTAATGAGGAAATATTAAACATAGTTGATGAAGAGGATCCTGAGTTTTATATAGGAAGGAAGTTCAATAATGTTTAGCATTTGAGGCAAGCCTTGTAGCAACATAGTATTAAAAGAAACTTTAACTACCAATATGTAAAAATGAACCTAAACGAATGGTTGTAAAGTGCAAAAGGGTGGGTTATAAGTGGAAATTGAGATGTAAAGCTCTGATTGATGGGAAAACAATTGAGATTACAAAGTTGGGAGATCCACACACATGCGTAGGTGTCAATAGGTGTGGTAATGAACAAACAACTTGTTATTGGATTGCACATAAAATTCTAAGAGATGTTAAGTCTAACCCTAATATCAAACCTGGGGATATTACAAAGGGAATTTTAGACAAGTATGGGTTGACAGTGAACTACAACAGATGTTGGAGGGGGAGGGAAAAGGCCAAGGAAATTATTTTTGGCAATGTGGAAGCCTCATATGATATGATATTAACTTTAAAGAATGAATTATTGAGGAGGAACCTTGGAAGTCATGTAAATGTTGAGCTTGAGTCAGATAATTCATTTATAAGGATGTTTGTGTGCTTTAATGCTTGCATACAAGGTTTTAAAAATGGTATTAGGCCATTTATAGGCCTTGATGGGTGTCACTTGAAATCAAAATACCTTAGTACTCTCTTGACTGCCACTGTCTTAGATGGAAACTATGGTTTGTTCCCTGTTGCATTTGCTATTGTTGAAGGTGAGAGTGGTTCTGTTTGGCACTGGTTTCTTAATAATTTGATTATTGCATATGATGGTTCTCTTGACCATATAACTATAATGAGTGATCAAGAAAAGGGGCTACTTGAGACAGTGTCCATTCTATTACCTAATGCAGAGCATAGGATTTGTGTGAGACATTTGTGGAAAAATTTTAAGAAAGATTTTCAGGGGGACTTTTTTGGGAAAACATTATGGGATGCAGCTAGGGCTTACACTATTGAGGAGTTCCATAAGCACATGAGAGCATTAAATCAAGTTTCAAATGCAACTTACACAAGATTGGCTTCAACATGGATTTACTTGGTCTAGATCCAAGTTTATACATCCTGCAAGAAACCATTACATTGTCAATAATATATTTGAATCTATGAATGCATGGTTGTTAGATTCTAGATTCCTACTAGTAGAGGATCTTGTAGACAAAATTAGAAGCAAAATTATGGTCAAATTCAACAAAAGGAGAAAACAGGGGCTGAGATGGAAGGGAAATCTAGTTCATTATGCTGATATAAGCTGCCAAGATTTGAGCAAGAAGCTAGGGGGTTACAGTGTTAGATACACCAATGATAATGAAGCTGAAGTGGAGAATGAATATGAAAGGAGGGTGATCAATATAGCATATAAAACTTGCAGTTTTAGGAAATGGCAAATCACTGGATTTCCTTGCATCCATGTTGCCAACTTCATTGACTCAGTACGAAATGCAGATTGGGCTTCTTTTTGTGACTTGTACTTCACAGTAACCAGGTATGCACTCTCTTTTGTACTTATGTTACCTCCATGTTAAATTTTTTGCATATTTTTTGTTTAACACATGCTTGTAATGCAGTTATAGGGTGGCATATGCAGAGTCTATAGGGGTTTTACCATCAAAAGATCAGTGGGAGCCCTATGTGAAAGACTTCACAATAACCCCACCTCATACAAAGAGACCAAGAGGAAGACCAAAGAAAAATAGGATAAGGGAAAAAGATGAAAATGAGCTTGGAAGAGAGAGGCCATCAAAAGTAAGCAAGAGACTACACAGATGTAGTAGATGCAAAGGAGTTGGTCATCACAAAAATAAATGCAAAGAACCTATAAATGAAATCAGTCAGAGTATTCACGATGCAAGATAATCTCTTATTCATTTATTTTAATATATGCAAATGTTCATAAATATTACTTGCTTGGAGGCATGGTGGATCAACTAACATAGATGGGAGAAATCAAAGTGCACAGGATGATACAAATCAGCCTACAAGAACAATGTGACGTACATATATTAGAATATTTGACAGATATTACATGTATATATCATATCTCTTGTTAAACTGGTTGCTAATAACTATCATTTATTTGTAGAAAATTTCAACAAGCAGAGAGAGATCAAAGTTAAATATTGTAAGAGGAAGAGGTCAAAGACACGTGAATAGAGAAGGATCCGGGTCAACTTCTCAACCATTAGCTGCAGCACCCTCATCTTCACCATTTGCAACAGCAACGTGGGATGCACAGCAATATGAAGCTCATCCATCTCAGACATCACATGCAGCAGCAACAGCATCATCACAAGCAGCGTCAACAACATCATCATCACAAGTAGCAACAACACGGCCACCACAACAAGTAGCTTCAGGATATGGGGGTATTGGCATTGTGAAATGGTTTTAGGAGTTAGTATTTCGGGGTTTTGTACTGGTTGCTAATTTTTGAGAATTGGATGCAGTGTTTGCATTTGTACATGGTATTTTGTTAGTTTTGGACCATGTACAACTTGAAACACTTAGAACATTGTATGTGAAGAATTGTAAGACCATATTTCAGCTTCAATATGACAATTTTTGTGAATGTTATTTATGTCAGTCCATTATTTAGTGAAGAAATGGCTCTTTTGTGTGGTTTGACATGTATATAACACTGACATATCAATGTATATATCTTCTATGGTTTGTAAGACAAAAATTGGCTATGGTATTGGTTTCATGGTTTGCTTTTATGTGTATTGTCATATTATGTACATAATAATACACCCAGTTTTGTGCATCTTTTGCTAGCATGTATGTAAACAATACAATAAGTATTGTGTGTGTATAGAATGCGAATAGGTTATTGTGCACATATAACATGTTTATACAAACCATACAAACTAATAGCTTCATATATCCAGTTTATGTGCACATATAAAACACACTCAAATTTGTTTAAGAAAATATCATAAATAACATCAATTTCTATTGACAAATAATATCTAAAAACCCTTTCTATTGATATTTCTCAACTTACATCATATTCTTTCACCATGCTCAAATTAAAACATCTCAAATGTTACACCTCAAACATCTTACGTAACTCTAACAATAATCAGCATCCCTAATACAATCAAAATAATCCTCATCGACAACAACATTGTATCAAACTTCTTACCCAACAAACTCACTTCTTTTGATATTTTCACAATCAAACTCCTACTGTCATCAACCCAAGCAAAGTAACCACAACCCTTGTATGATGTATTTCTACATTGCGGGCAGCCATAGAATTGTAAACCCTTATTTTCCCCTTACTTGCAGGTCCTAATTCTGCATTGCAACCCACAAAAATGCTTCTTATCAGCCCCATCAACAATAGCTCCATTACCAATTGAATAAGAACCCAAAAACTCCATGGCTAACTTGGCGGCTGAAGATGGTTTGAGGAGGGAGGTTAGAGAATGAGAATTGGAGTTTGGAGGAGTATCAATGGTGTTTTATAGAGTTCCCCCAATTGATATAGCCGTTGTTTTACCGTTGTGGAAGAGAATGAATAGGAAATGAGTTTGGGTTTTAAGGAGTTCTTAACGGGTTTGATCTAAATGGGTTTGGGTTTTAAGGAGTTCTTAATGGGTTTATCTAAATGGGTTTTGGTTGTGGAGGGATATAACTGTCCAATAAATAAAAGTGTTAGAGAAAACGGAATATTCCCTCAACTTTAAACATCAACTAACCAGAGGGGCTCGTATCAACAACTAATACCTATTTGAGGGGCTCATATCAAAATATTAAGATTTAAGGGCTACTATCAAATTAGCTATGATTTAAGGGTTGACATCTAAAAAACCCTAATAATTAACATATAGAAATTAAAAAGTCAATGGTCTAAGAATTTGCGAAGTGTAAATTATCATGGTTTGTTTAGTATATAATAGAGAAGATAGATCAACGTGAGACATTCAAGATTTTCTCTTCGTTCCAAGTTCAAAACTAGATTTTTATTTTTCTGTTTATAAAAATATAAAATACAACGATATACTCTATTTTTGTAAGAACAATGAATTAATATCCCTTCTTCTCTGTAAATTTAGCCTCCTAAGCAAAATTATTTTGAATACACTGAAAGGTAAAGAAATTGAAAAATTGTAAGTCAATCGTCCAAACGAGGGAAAATGGAGCAATCAACAATAGCCATTATACATTCTTCTTGAGAAAACTATATACTATGTTAGCTTGCAGCGTTTATACATTAAAAGAACTAGACTGCGATGAGTGTGAAACTCATTTTCTTATTAAGCAAAAATACAGGATAACAAACTAAACTGCAATACTAGGATGGCTGAAGACAACCAGCTACCCATATAATTAATATTTGATCATGAAATCATAATGAAGGATATAAGTATGAAGATAAAGAGAACCCTAGGAATAGCAAGCCACCATTGCTGCAACAGGGAACTGTGACATATTTGAAGCCAACATGCCCCTCAGATCACATCAAGCAGTGTGTATTTTGTGTAACGTATTGTTGCTCCTACTGCAACTCCAATTCAATTCTTGTAGGTTGTCAACTGCATTGACATTAAAAGAACTAGATCTTCTAAAAGAAGGCTATGGAACCAGGAACAAAAAAGAAAGCACACCTCTAAAAATTTTGGTGTACAGAATCTCCAAACGAAGCGGTGATGTGTTGGTTTCACTTAGCATGTCTGCAGCTTTTCACACACCGGCAATAACACAGCCAAAGATGATCATGTATCTAAGGTTTGATAAAGCACAGGCTTCCGTCGTAAAAAACATATCACACCATAAAGCCTAAAAAACGTAATTTACACAAGTTTCAGTGATAAAAAACCAGACTAATCAATTTTTTGGTCTCCTCAAATAATATAAAGAAACAAACAAGCAAAGCTTTAACTCTATTGAACAACACTGAATGCAATTATTAGTAAATTGCAGTAACTTAGTAAAATAAAATGTATTCCTTAAATGACATTACTCAAGAACATTTATCTTGATCAGTGAAGGAAAATCATTCTGGATGTGTTTACCTGTATGGGAAAACGTATTCTAGTTTTAAAATATCCTCATACATGCATATGAACATCACTAGTGTTAATTTTTGGAACTTCAGGCTAAATGAAAATATTGATAGAAACATTTGTTGCATGTCCATATTCTTTCAAGCAAACAGCAATCACTATATCCATGATGATTCAGTCAAAGACTTTCTCATTGACAGTAAGGATAAAGTTCAATCTCCTTCATGACTAGTGATTGCAGTTGAAGAGAAAACCCAGCTTTTTACGACGACACCCTGAGCTTTCTCACTTCACAATCTCAAAAACTTCCATTTATGTACACTGATCCTTACGCAAAATACTATGACAATCATCCACAGCTATTCACACTATTGACAGTAGATTTATGACGAAATAACAATCATTCACACCCCAAGAAACATGTATAAAAAAGAACCTGGAAACCTTTTATACAAATAGCTTAGCCGCATCTCTTAACCTCAAACTATATTACCAACCTACCTACTAATAGCTTAGTGCTGCATGTATAAAATAGAATGTGCAATCAAAATATCCAAACCAAGGATAAGCAGGCAACTACATGAAGAGTATATACCACATTGCATCAATTTCAGCTGTTACAACTTATTCATAAAAGAAAGAAACAAATCTCCTCCAAAGTACCAATATCATATTAGAAAGCATTCTAGCTTAAATATTGCACATAAACAACACACGGATTTCTCAGTCTTAGGGCCAAGATTATATATAGCTGGCTGAAAGGACTGGAAGACGGTGATCTGTCTATAAATTTATTGAACAAAACAATGGTCTAAGAATATGGCCACAAATTTAAATTGATAATTTTTTAACAAAGGAAATCATATCTAGGGATTAGAAACAAAAAAATAAAGATCAGGTAAAAGAATCAAAAAGTTTCACTCGGGGTATATCTGCAACTGGGCAATAGTACAGGGGGTCTATCTGCAGCAATAGAACCACAGGGGATTCTATCGGCAATTGGCCGATATTACAGGGGTTCATTCCGCAATTATCACTTTCATCTTTCACCCCTCAAGAATGAAGCAGAATGAAGATTTACAATATGAATCATGTGGAATTTGGAAGGTCTTCAAGGTTTCTGTCATGCCAGAGGGCCTTCAGATTGGACCATCATGAAAGACTATATCTCCCACAGAAGAAGCTCATTTATTTACCCAGGAAGAGTCGAGTAAGAGAGGTAACTTGCCCGATGCTTGAAGTGGTATTTGATCTCTCCCCTTCAATATTATAATTTCAAGCAGTCACTTACCAAGATTCTGAGAAGGAAAGTCTTCAGGACTATAGCAGTTACAATTGGCCCAAATTTGCATGTATCACAACGAGAATAGAAAAGGCACGAGCATTCTCCCTGGTGGGGCAAAAAAAAGAAAGAAAGAGAAGTCAGTGAGCCCTGTCCTTTAACAAATAAAGAATTAAAGGGGAAGCCCCTAAAAGCAGGTTTATAACTTCATATAATTTATTGAGTAAAACTAAATGTTTTCCAAACTGGATTTCATTATGAATACACCTAAGATAGTCATCTGATACTATAGAATCAATGCAGATTTTACACCTAGTCTTTTCGGTAATTATGTTTATTGAGAAAGTACAAATGCATGAAAATGGCAAGGATCTTAAATGTTGAGATAAAGGTAATGGCATGCTAGTTAATTAGCCCTTCTAACAGGTAAAGCAAAAGTGATACGCGAAAGTGAAGACTTGTATTATACTAACCACAAACAATGTCCAAAAGGAAAATCTTTTCGATTTCACTTTTCAATTTCATATCCGGTGTAGTATATGTGGTTGCCTAAGAGCCTAACCAGCCTCACAAAAAAGCAATGAAAGGAGAGGCTTGCTTGTTTCCAAGGTAGTCCGAACTTTGAATATTATTTATTCAAGAAGTGCGAGGCCCCAACATAAGGATCTGAAAAGTTAGTTGTGTAGAAAACTCAGAGCCTTTGCTAAGGATCTAAAGATAATCTTAAAATACCAAGCAAAGTGACCTGTCATGGTAATATTTCCAATGCCTAATGTATTCTAAAACACATTTTCTTATGTCTATAGTCAATAGTTCAAGAAATTATCAATATTTATGCGCTCCTTTTAGTAAATAGAACGGACTGGTGGTCATAAATACTAATCTTCCAAGAACTCAAAGACTTTTTCATTATCAACAGTGACAATGAAAACCCATATATGATTACATTATGCCATACATGATTACATTATGGATCTTACTTTGCTTTGTCCGGTGGAATGTCCTTAACCATTCAAAATCGATGCTTCCATGATCTCTAACCGCCGATTGAGGAAGTCCTGGAAAATGGTAATTGGGAAAGAAAAATCAACTGTAAATTGATTTTGGATGAGGATTTGTACCTAGATAATAATTATAATCTATGAGAAGTAATTTTTGTTACTATATACTTAAAGGACGCTAGTGACCACAAATAGAAAGATAACGTCATTGAACTAAATAAATTGCAAATCAACATGAGCATATGTATACTCAAAGTTGATTTTGAGTTCTCCACTAAATGATTCGTCAAGATTTAACTTCTATCTGGAACATTTTTCTAGGCTTACCTTGATTCTCTCTGCCAGCATGTTATTCATTCCTCTTTCACGGATAGTATTTGATAGACAAGAGACCATGAAAAGAAGTTCCATCTCACCCTACATCAAAAACAAAACGTGAACTTTCACATTGTAACCTACTCAGAGTAAAACTTATTTTATGTTGAATAAAGAAAGATAACGTGATTTAACTAAATAAATTGCAGATCAGCACGGGCATATGCATATTCAAAGTTGATTTTTGTTTGATAATGCGAACTGAGTTCTCCATTAGATGACTTGTCAAGATTTAACCTCTATCTATAACATTTTTCTAGGCTTACCTTGATTCGTTCTGCCAGCATGTTATTCATTCCTCTCTCGCGGATAGTATTTGATAAACAAGAGACCATGAAAAGAAGTTCCATCTCACCCTACACCAGAAATAAAACATGGACATTATAACCTACTGCAAAGTCAAACTTATTTATGTTGAAAAAGTATCAGGCACTAACCAGACGAAGTGGGTAGTCCAAAATATATAACTGATTTAGCCCAGAAACTCCAACCTTATCTATAGGGTGATGAAATTTGCATGAGGTTCCATATTTGCAGTTTCCTGTCCTCAGGTAGTACTGGAAACTCAAACATTTAATGTTAATGCTAAGTACAAAACAGATAACAGATAAAGTTACTGAAAGCCAAAATAACGCTGAAAAACTAAGAACGCAGTAGATAGATAACATGTCCGATTAGAACAGTACCATTATTTTAAAAAGCCTCCGCCTAGGCCTAGATGGTACCTAGGCCGCCTAACTAGCGCCTAATGCCTAGGCGGTACCTAGGCTACCAACTAGGTTTTGGGAATGTTTAGGGGAGAATTGTCTGCTTCGTGGACTGCATCATTTAGCCTTGATCGTGATTTTCTGCAACTTCTATATTGCAGCCTCCACATCCTCCAACCTCCTTCAAACTCCTTTATCCTCCAAATATGAACACCTCCACTACCTCCCCCGACCTTTAGCAAAGCCTCCTCGACCACCACTTAAATGAAAAAAGAAATCGCCTAGACACCAGTCCGACACCTAAGCTTTTATAATATTGACATTTACTATAAATTATTGTAATTAAAAGATTAAAAAAAACCTCCTAGGCTCTAGGCATCGGGTCCAATGCCTAGGCCTCATAGCGCTTTCTATAATATTATTAGTTATTATTTTGGCTATTTAATATTTAAGTATGCATGGTTTATTGTGGATCTAAGATTGCTATCTTATTTTTTTTGGCAAATTTATATGAATTTAATACATATTTTTATCAATTATTATAATTAAATAATTTAAAAAATAGCCAAACGCCTAGACGCTGCCTAGACATACGCCTAGGCGTCTAGGCGCTGGCTCAAACGTCTAGTCCGCCTAGCGCCTTCTGTAACATTGAACAGTACTATCCATGACCAAACCCTTCTTTAAAATTGAATGACTGCTGGGAATACAAGTGAACCAGAACCAAAATGTAAAAAATTCACACTTTAAATTCCACATGTATCAAAACACACATCGTATATAAATTTCAGGATCAATCACCTTTTATAGTGTGAATAGCATCTAGTGGTTTCTTTCCATATATAATAAGTTGACCTTCTAAGAAAATAGGCTATGTCTATAAATGATGATTTCGTAATTGGTGGATAAAGCTTTTACAGGTAAACAATGAAAGCTTAAGCCTAGTAAGTAATTGCCATAAACAGAAGAAATAGCTAGTTAACTTGTAGCAAATGACATTCCTTGGAATCAAACAATATCTAGTAAATATTTTCCATTTACATATCAATAAACAAAACATCTCAATAGATGAGAGAAAATGAATGAGAACTAAAACATGCAATTCTTTTTGATTTAGTTGATCATAATAAACCATCAGTGCAGATACAAAATAAAGTACTAACAATAAGGTACGAATTTGGGCACGCAATTCGCCACTTAGAAAATATGGATTCAAAAGGAGGTAGCTTGCTTCGGTATGCAAGTTCGGTTAGTAGTACGTTGTATATTTTTTGGTGTAGTTATTATTTTCCAAAGTGTGTAGTACAAAAGTAGAAACTAGGAAGCTAACTCTGTATTCCAATATTTTTCCATACAACATGCTTAAAATACTTCTTTTTTGTGGAGTTTATTTTTTTGTGTATTTTTCTTTTCAAATAGTTTGTGTTGGGGTCATGGTTTCGTTTCATGATTTATTAACATGGATATTTAGTTATAATAAAGTTGTTGGCTCATATATTCTATTGTGCTTCTCCTATCACTCGATTGCGCATATCACTCGATTGCGCATATTGCATTGCGTCTTGCGCATTTGCACCTAAAGGGATTGTCTGCCCTGCACACTTGTAAGCGGTACGTCAATTTTGGAGAACAATTCGTGCATCGGAGGGAATCAATCCACAAATGTACCAAGAATCGGTTCGCAAGAACTGTACGGTGGTTTGAGGGTCGAGGGAATCACGCAACAGTGCATGGGAGTGCTTCAAGAACAAAAAAACATAGTTATCAAAGAAGTTGTCAAGAGAGAGAAAATGCCAATATGAAAGAAGTATAAATTTGAACCATACCATGAAGAAAGGAATCAAGGAACAAATTGGACTCATTATTAGTTACATTTAACACATTACACATCCAACGTTTTAAATATCGGTTATTAGAAATATATCGGATCCCAGTTGTTGGGATATATCGATGATAAGTAGTAAAAATCGGAGTGTTACATCGGATAGTGAGCATATATAATATAATTTCTTAAAATATAATCTAAGCACATTTAATGAAAAATAAACATACTAATATGCAAATAACACATGTTTAGGATCACTTACCAATTGTTTTTGTTTAGTGGATGAGAAATAGAATAGAATAGCATTGTTTTTATTTAGTATATGCGGGTAGGGCATGGAAAAAAGAGGGTTTTTATCTTCAAACCCGAAACAGTTCACTTAGAATGTAAATTGTAGAAAATCGGGCGATTTTTAGCCCACGAGAAATCGGCCGCTTTATAGGATTTACACCGATATCTCGGGAAAAATCGACTCAAAACTATATGCAATATATTTCTACAAAAATCGTATCGCCATAGCCCAAACCCTATATATCGGCAATAAATCAATAAAATCGGCCTCTTTTTAAAACACTGTACACATCTAAAATGTGTTGGATAATACAGGAAGGAAAAGGTCATATTTGGAACAGTATTTTAAATGTGATGCGCCTTAGCGCCTTAGGTGCTTAGGCGAAGCGATCTTGTAACTTAGAGAGTTATGTATTGCTAGGCGATGAAGGTTACTAAAATGAGTTCCTTTTGGCATCTCAAGAGTCTCATCTTGGATCCTCATGACTTCGCCTTGACGCCTTAGGCACTCTCCTAGAGCATGTGATGCAAGGCGCGAGACGATCGTCTCTGTTTCTAAATTTTTTGAGGGTGCCAAAGGTTTTCGATGGAGTAAAGTTAGTTTTTCTTATTAAATTTTTGTGGTTCTTTTGTCTTGGTTGATTTTTTGTTATCTTTTATTGTGATGTACTTTGTTACATATATCATTTTGAGATCCTGTCACCATTTGAACCTTAAAGTTTAAACTTTGCGGTTAATTATCTATGTTAGCAGTTACTATTTAGAATTACTATTCAATATTTTTTACATACTACCTAATTTAGATGGTTTATGATTTATTAAATTTGTGAGTTTGACATTTTGGCTGCAATTAATTTGTTTTGTTGCTATTATTGATATTTGCATGTTGTTTTAATGCTTATGAATTTTTTGAATATTTATCGCCTTGGCCCACTCAGGCGATCGCCTTTTTTAGCGCCTCTTGTTCCAGGCAAGATAGGACAACATCGACTTGACCTCGCATTTTGCTTTTAAAATACTGATTTGCAATGACTACTAGCCCTTATTGGGCAAGTGCAAATATGATAGGTTTGAATGAAAGTAATATTCTCCATAAATTAGCTTGGAATGTATAAGCTAAATATAAAGGTTGATACCCTTTAATCAATATAAGAAATAAAGATATTTTCTTTCATTCTTAAAGTTTGTTCTTCATATTACTTCTTCGAATTTAACATGATATTAGAGTAGGTTTTCTAAAGTTAAAAACCCTCTTCTTCCTAAACCTCAAAGCTATCGAGGGTGATTTCACACTTTACCCCTTGGCATCTTTGGCAACAACTAATCCCATTGATAACAATGAATTTTTCCTCCAATGCATCATCTTCAAGAGTTTTGTTAGTCTCCTCTTCAGACTCCTCTTATGATGCCATCATCATTGACATTGTTGATGACCTCCTCTCTTAGGACTTTGTGTCTTCATTCAAAATTTATGACTCAACATTAATATTCTTCTGTTCTCCATAACGAGATTTTGCTCTGTTCTTCTTATTTCTAATAGAGCTACTTATTGCCATCAATGTTATCTGAGAAAGTTATGATGCTTCCCTCATTGACATTGTTGGTGGCCTCTCTACGATCTTGATGTATTTGTTCACACCTTGACGTTAGTGTTCTATGGTTCTTCATAACAAGATTCTGCTCTTATCTTCTGATTTTATGTCGAATAACTTCTCGCATCAATGTTATCGGGAAAAGTCACTTCCCATCTTATGTGGTTGCTCTGGCTATCTCTCCTGGCTAGCTTTTTCGTGATGATATTCCACTCACATTTCGGTTTTGTCTAGCTCCTTCTCAATGGAAAGAGTTTGTTAGAAAGCCCATCTACATCATATTTAGTTATTATGGCTCTCTCGTGTCTAGTTGTTTTCTGACAAAATTCTACTATCACCTTCCAAGCTTTTGTCGAACTCCTTCTCAATGTCAATTGTAGGAATGAGTGCACTTGTAGGAAGTTGGCGGATGCCTATGTTACCGAGTACTTCTATCTTGGCAAGATCCCGTCTGGGACACGCATGCAGACACTTCTCCGTACCCAAACTTCATGGACACTTCTTGAATATATGCATGCATTTATTACAACATGTAATCAATTATATGATATATGTGTTAATTTAAAACACTTGTCAAAGAAAAACACTTATCAAAGACTTCTTGGACGTATACCTTACACTTCACATCTGTTTCTTGAAACTAGTTAAATATGGGTCGGGTTCGTTTCAGTCCATACCCAAGTTCAAAACTATGTAGTTAATGGCCCGTTTGGATGTCTAGTAAAAAAGAGTAGTTTCCAATTTATGATAATCAATATTGATAAAAAAAACTTTAAAATGTGATCGGAATTTTCATTCTAACGACACATGAAGCGGAAAAAAATTATCTCATGTACATTATTAATTCAATATATATATATATATATATATATATATATATATATATATATATATATATATATATATATATATATAGCCGTGTCCCCGTAACCTACATTTTACAGTTTTGCCGTGTCCCGCACCCGTACCAGTACCCGTACCCGTTTCCATGCAACTTAGGCGGATGCTTATATTGAGGACAAAATGAGAGTGAACCGATTAGATGGTTTGTCTGTGTGCGATGGAGGCCAATAAATGATGAGGTTATGAATAATCCTGGCAGAGGCAACCTCAAGATCAAGAAACTACTTCTACTTTGCATGTCGTAGACATGGCTAGAACTTGAACAAGCATCCATTTTCAAGTGAGTTACAGCCCTACCATCACAGTATATGTTTTAAATTAACCAAGGCCTCATCTAGAAAAGCAAGATTACTCCAAAGAATGGTGCAAAGTAAGAAATCATATTCTATTGTATCATTATTAAATCAAATTCATTGTAGGTGTCTTAAACTATTTGGTAAATTATCCAGTCGACCACGAACTTGAAAACATTGAACAAAACCTCCTCCTCCTCCTCCTCCTCCTCCTCCTCCTCCTCCTCCTCCTCCTCCTCCTCCTCCTCCTCCTCCTCCTCCTCCTCCTCCTCCTCCTCCTCCTCCTCCTCCTCCTCCTCCTCCTCCTCCTCCTCCTCCTCCTCCTCCTCCTCCTCCTCCTCCTCCTCCTCCTCCTCCTCCTCCTCCTCCTCCTCCTCCTCCTCCTCCTCCTCCTCCTCCTCCTCCTCCTCCTCCTCCTCCTCCTCCTCCTCCTCCTCCTCCTCCTCCTCCTCCTCCTCCTCCTCCTCCTCCTCCTCCTCCTCCTCCTCCTCCTCCTCCTCCTCCTCCTCCTCCTCCTCCTCCTCCTCCTCCTCCTCCTCCTCCTCCTCCTCCTCCTCCTCCTCCTCCTCCTCCTCCTCCTCCTCCTCCTCCTCCTCCTCCTCCTCCTCCTCCTCCTCCTCCTCCTCCTCCTCCTCCTCCTCCTCCTCCTCCTCCTCCTCCTCCTCCTCCTCCTCCTCCTCCTCCTCCTCCTCCTCCTCCTCCTCCTCCTCCTCCTCCTCCTCCTCCTCCTCCTCCTCCTCCTCCTCCTCCTCCTCCTCCTCCTCCTCCTCCTCCTCCTCCTCCTCCTCCTCCTCCTCCTCCTCCTCCTCCTCCTCCTCCTCCTCCTCCTCCTCCTCCTCCTCCTCCTCCTCCTCCTCCTCCTCCTCCTCCTCCTCCTCCTCCTCCTCCTCCTCCTCCTCCTCCTCCTCCTCCTCCTCCACCTTGTCCTCCTTCCCTCCCCCTCCCCCACAAAACCTCCTCCTCCTCCTCCTCCTCCTCCTCCTCCTCCTCCTCCTCCTCCTCCTCCTCCTCCTCCTCCTCCTCCTCCTCCTCCTCCTCCTCCTCCTCCTCCTCCTCCTCCTCCTCCTCCTCCTCCTCCTCCTCCTCCTCCTCCTCCTCCTCCTCCTCCTCCTCCTCCTCCTCCTCCTCCTCCTCCTCCTCCTCCTCCTCCTCCTCCTCCTCCTCCTCCTCCTCCTCCTCCTCCTCCTCCTCCTCCTCCTCCTCCTCCTCCTCCTCCTCCTCCTCCTCCTCCTCCTCCTCCTCCTCCTCCTCCTCCTCCTCCTCCTCCTCCTCCTCCTCCTCCTCCTCCTCCTCCTCCTCCTCCTCCTCCTCCTCCTCCTCCTCCTCCTCCTCCTCCTCCTCCTCCTCCTCCTCCTCCTCCTCCTCCTCCTCCTCCTCCTCCTCCTCCTCCTCCTCCTCCTCCTCCTCCTCCTCCTCCTCCTCCTCCTCCTCCTCCTCCTCCTCCTCCTCCTCCTCCTCCTCCTCCTCCTCCTCCTCCTCCTCCTCCTCCTCCTCCTCCTCCTCCTCCTCCTCCTCCTCCTCCTCCTCCTCCTCCTCCTCCTCCTCCTCCTCCTCCTCCTCCTCCTCCTCCTCCTCCTCCTCCTCCTCCTCCTCCTCCTCCTCCTCCTCCTCCTCCTCCTCCTCCTCCTCCTCCTCCTCCTCCTCCTCCTCCTCCACCTTGTCCTCCTTCCCTCCCCCTCCCCCACAAAACCTCCTCCTCCTCCTCTCTTTTTCATTTAGAATGAATGAGAATTGTAATAACTATATTTTTAAACCGAATTATTCAAAAGTGTGACATTGAGGGGATAACACACATATAATGTGGTTTCTATCAAAAAAAACTTTAAAGGTGGTTTTTATAAAAGTTTTGAACTTATAAGGTGGTTTTCATGAAAAAACCCAAAGGTTAATGTCAGCTTCACAATATATAATGCAAGAATTATAAATTAAATGCATGAAAAAGGACATCAAAGCATAAGATCAATAATTCACACGTTTGAAGAAAATAAACAAAGCACAGAGACAATCATAACATATCAAATTCACATGCACCAGCCCACAACTGGAGCAACAAGCAATGACAAAAGCAATTACCAACATTAAGTTCAATACAAGGGAACATGGCCCGTCAAGTCAGTAGGTATGTGAAGTTTACCAGCTTCCTAGTATAAAACCACAGTCTGGCTCCCCATGCTGAGAATAAGGTGCAGGCTCCATCTCCCTTAAATTCATTTGCCATATTGCCTCTGTCACATAGACATCAATGAAAAACTTAATTTCCACATCAGAAGTCAAAAGTAAAAGGGAATAAAAGATTAAACAAGCAAACAAAAAGGAGGCATCAGTAACAACATCTCCAAACACCTTAATTATTTTACTTATCAACACATCGGCACCAATAACATCTATCAATGAGCTCCCAAAACTTCCCAGAATTGAAAAAGAAGTCCAAAATCGGAAAATTAAGATGACAATTCCATCAATCACAGCCCCAACTACGAGAATCAAACAGAAAGCCCGCTGTTTTCATCAAAAGGTTCCAAATGTAGGAGTAAATAACCACAAAAAGCATCAATCTTTACACATCCACCAATTAAAGTTCCGAATTCACAAAACCACCAACCTTAGCAATGCCAACAATGCAACACAGATGCTACAAGTAGAGCAAATAAAACCAGTATGAGTTAAAACCCTAGGTTTTTTTTTCTCATCACCTTCGTAAATCTCGGGCGCAATGGACGACGGCGATCCTCCGTTCACGGTCGCCGCCGTCTCCGCCCTTCTGCTGTCGGGATCCATCACCGGATCGCTGCCGCCGGAGCCTCCGAATGCGTAACCATTCTCCAGCGACGGAGGCTACGACAGTAAACAAGAGGAGAGAGAGAGGAACTGAGGAGAAACCGAGAGAGAGAGAGAGAGAGCGAGAGAAAAGATCACCACGCTCTTCCACTTCGAGCAGAGAGGAGAATAAAAGCAAATATTTGAGGTGCTAGTTTAGGTTAACATGATCCGAGAGTAATGTTAACATAGCCGGGGAGTCGTTGGCCCCGTGAGCCCCTATTTTTGTCCGCCAGAAGCACTTAATACGCTGCGTGGCCCGCGCGCCACGTGTCATATATACTACTGCAAGGGGACCGCGTGGGTGCAAGTCAGATTTTGGGTCCTTAAGTTGATTTTTGGAAGTACGTAGCGGAGCCCACTACAGTTTGGACTCGGATTTAGACTAACCCGGTTTATTTCGTTTGACGTGCAATATAGGAGCTACTTCCAGTGCGAACTCGAGTTTTGGGATGTAGGAGATGGACAAAGTATCCAGTGCCTTTAATGTACCACGTCACTTATACATCTATCCATTTAATTACTGCCATCTGTCAATTAATTGCCATATCATCATCTGTCAATTAGTCTTAATATTTTTCCCTTCTTTCTTAAAAATTGCATCTTGCTCAAACTATGCTATGCAAGTTCACTTTTTTTCTTCATTTTCTGTGTTGGAGATCAACAATTTGAATCAAGGACAGTATGGGTTTGGGTTTGTTTTCCTAGACAGAATTTCGATTTTATTTCTTATTCAAGGCTTTTTTCCATGATAAAAAGATGGTTTTAATCTTAATTACACTTTTATAAAAAATTCATATTAGTCCCATTTCTTTTTAGTAATTAGTTGAATTTAAGTTGTGGAATCAGGAAAAAAAACACGTTTTTGGAGGAATGAAGAAGATGGACGATGGGTTCGAACCTGGAGTTCTGGAGTCTGGGTGTTGGGAATGAAGGGGAAAAAAAAGAAAAGAAGGGAAGGGAGGTGATGATGTGGCAATTAGTTGACAAATGGCAGTAATTAAATGGATGAATGTATAAGTGACGTGGTACATTAAAGGCACTGGATACTTTCTCATAGGGAGATGAGGTCTTCTCTGGACACGGGAAAGGTGAACATCTTTTTCTCTTCACAGTCACATTAAACATGCAGTACCACTCCATTGTATACGTTTTTCTACTAAACGAGTTAATTTCACGGAACCCCGTGCATTCTAATCTAACTAAGCATCCACATTAACTTTAGAGAGGTCTTCTCTCTGAACACGGGAAAGATAAAACCCTCAAACTAACATCAATAGCATAGCCAAGATTTAAACATTGGGGAGCCAAAAATATATAAGTAGAAGTATACTATAAAGTAATCATAAAACTGCATTCATAGAGTTTGTAATGACTACAAGGAAAAATTCAAGTAAACCTTAATAATAAAATTGTGCACAATGGTATTTAACGAAACAAAACGATCAAGTAGTGAATCTAGGATTTACAAAAAATTTAATAAATATAGTTAAATAAATAAAGCACATGGGAATATAAATTAATAATTAAACAATAATATATATTGCTCAGAATAAAAATAAAGTGAACAGGGGCGGAGTTAGAAATTCTATTATGGAGGGGCCAAGAATCCAAAATAGATGCATATGTTGTTACTTATTAATTTCATAAAAAGAGTTTTTGTAAAATTACTCTCCTCAATCTTTAATATTTTGAAATTGATCCCTCAAATCATTCAAATTGCTTGCAGCTTCCTTAATTATTAAGTTGTTTAGACATTAGTCCCTCAAATAAACAAAAATACGACTAGGTCCCTCAATCGTCTTGATTAATTTGAAACAACAACCCATGAAAATTGGAGGACTTAATAGCAATTTCAGTCATTTGAGTGACTAATTTTAAATATATAACTTAAGAATATGAGGGGACCTCATGGTAAAATCAACGATTGAATGACTAATATCAAAATATGAAAGGGTTTAAGCACTAAGAGACTAAGGACCAAATGTGAAATATGAAAATATTTGGGGGCCAAGGCACCCCCACCCATCTATGTGGCTCAGCCACTGGAAGTGAATGAAAGGAAATAAAAACGTACGTTTAAGGTTTAGAGAATACTCAACACCTCTAAAATTGAGAAGAAAAGTCCTAATTTGATATCACAATTTGAATTATTGGGTTGAATTTAAAATCACATTAATATGATTTAATGGAAAATTCTAAAACAAAGAGGCGCAGAAAAAATAATTTTTTTCGAGCAGAGAACATGAAGAGAAAGATTTTCTTTTCTATCGGTTTTTATGTTAGTGGTTGGGCGCGGGTTGGTTAAACTTAAATTCAAACCCATTACACCCAAACTCATTATTTCACAATCATTTTATTTGGGCTTGGCACTTCACGCTTAGGCTCTGATCTTTTGAATCTCAAAATTTATTGAGGACAAGGCTATTGCTTATAGGAATTTAGGGGATCCCAAATATAGTAGGCTTAGAGGATTTTTATCTATATACACTTTTTACCCATATGTCATATACTAATATTAGCATAAGGCTAGGGGGTGAAACCCTCCCCCTCGGCAACCACCCCAACCCCACGCCCCCAACCCAAAACAAAAAAAAAAAATTCCCCAACGTTGATTGACATCATTAATCTTGTATAGCGTATGAGTTAAACTAAAATATCTCTAATTTCACACAGTCCTTTGTAATAAGGATGTTTGCATATACATATTTTTCTTCCTTTTCTAAGTTCAAATTAATACATTCTTATGATGAGGCGACTCCATAAAGGGTGTAGCGGTGTGGTTAAGGGTGGCGTCAAGTGATGCCATCCTAAATCAAAAAAATTAAATGAGCAAATGTTGACTTATAACTCATTATCAAAGCCAAGTGGCACCACAATGTCATATGTGGACTTATAACCCATTGTCAAAGACCATTAACTATTGTTGTGCCAAATGTAAAGTAAAGTTTACCTAGAATCTATTAACTTAAATGGTCCAATTGAGAACATATCACAGTGCTATAAGTATTATTTGAAAAAGCATAATTGGCCCTACCTATTATGCTTGAAGGTTGATAAATCAAATAGTGCTCTCTCTGTCTCTTTCTTGTTCGCTCTCTTCCACAAAGTAAAGGAATAAGATAAAAGCTAGCATTTTGGAATATGAAAAAAATTAAGAAACTACAAAAAAAAGACAAAGATAATATTTTTCATCAATATGACAAAAAATTAGTAAGATAGTCCTTATATATCTTATGACACCACACTACTATGAATTTAGCTCCGCCACTGACTCCATATCATTCACTTGGGATAATAAGGAGCAGTTTGGAATTATATTGCCCCTCCCTGTTGGCTTGAAAGTCCCATTATGCTTGAAAGTCCCATTATGCGATAGGGAGTTTTGATGGGATTTGTTACTCTCTTTTTCTCTCTCTTATAAATAGCCTTGATAGTATGGGTGCAAATGGTCTGGATACATTCAAATATGATACTTACCATATTCATATCTTCTTGCCAATCATAGATACAGCTACAGATACGAGTATGCTAAGGTAAGGATGTAAGAAAAACTCATATCTATATCCGCTAAAATCGAATAGGGATATATATGTGAATACAAAATAGATATGAAAAAAATAAAATAATATCAAAAAAATATAGTTCGTATGACACAAGTGAGTTCATTAATATGTTTGATATATTTGAAAAGCTAAGATTGAATTTCTTAGTCAGCAAAATTACTCTAAAATTAATTAATCTTTGAAACAATTGCAGCTGTTTGCTTAGCATATATTTGGTATTTCGGATACGGATCCAGGTATTTCACAATAACAACATCCCATCTGTTATAGATTTGAGTTACTATAGCCATATCCTAATGGATATGTTCACAGATATATTCATGGATATGGATATGATTTTTCACCTCCACTTTAACGTCATCAAACATCAACTCTCTCTCTCTCTCTCTCTCTCTCTCTCTCTCTCTCTCTCTCTCCCCATCTCTAATTTGCTAACTCCAAAACATGGCGAGTGACCTCTCATCGTCGTCATGCCCCTCTCATTCTCTCTCTAAATATGACTAAAACTAATTTAATATTTTTAGAAGTGAATTTAATTTGAGGAATTCTATTCCTTGTGTGAATGTTAATGGGATGGAGATTAGCTCTCATGAAGGCATAACCGATGCTTTTTTATTATTATAAAGCTATTTTTGGATAACAAACTAAATAGACAATTAAAGTAGATTGGGTGAGATTGTTTCCTAATTCTGTGTGGAATTCTGATTCTTTAGAGCAATCGTTTTCCTTAGCAGAAATTAGAGAGGCTATTTTTTTAATGAATGGGGATAAATCACCTTGTTCAAATGGCTTTTCTACTCTCTTTTTTTCAAGAATTTTTGGGAGGTGGCTCAATATGATCTTCTAAGACTTTATATTGAATTCTATCATGGTGCTTCGGATATTGCTAGACTTAACTATGTACATATTGTGATTCAATGATTCTGAAGGTCTAGGTTATTCAGACTTATTAGCCTTTTAAATATAGTATGTAAGATTATTACAAAGGTGCTTACTAGGAGATTGAATGAGAAATTTCTTATGGATGGTGTAGTGACTGTTCAACATATTATTTTAGAATGTTTTCAAAGCAAAAAGAGAGTAGTCATTTTATTCAAACTTGATTTTATAAAAGTCTATGGTCTCTTAGATTGGAATTTTATCTTAAATGTTTTGAAAGCTAAGGCTTTTGGACCTAGATGACTTGGATGAATTAAGTTTATTCTAAAGGAGGGAAATTATCAATTGCTTAAAATAGTGTTCCTAGTAGGTGGATAGTTTTCAAAGAAGAGTAAGAAAAGGAGATCCTTTTTCTCCTTTTCTTTTTATCCTAGCAGCTGATGCTTTTTCTAGGATGATTGAATTAGCTTATGATGCTATGTTAATTTAAGGACTGGGAGCTAGGAGATCATCTACTAGGGTTTTAAATTTACAATATGCTGATGATGCCCTTATCTTTTGTAAGATAGATGATCAGAGTCTGGTTATTCTTAAATCGTTGTTATATAGATAAGATCTTCTTCCTGGACATAAAATTAATTTTACTAAAAGTTCAATCATCCTTTTAGAAAATAATAGAGAGCTCTAATATCAAATTCCAAATGCTCTGAATTATAGAGAAGGCTCTTTTCCAGTCTTCTATTTAAGTTTTTCTCTTAGACCTAGAAAACTTTTCAAAGAAGATTGGTTATCACTTATTGATAAATATGAGAAAAGGCTCACTATTTAGCGTTTCTGGCCTCTTGAATTACAATTGACATAGATTACAATTCAAAGAGAAAAAAATTTGTATTTCCTGGGTCCTTTTCTTTGTGCCGATGGAGCATTGACATTATACTTCGTTGACAGTCCGACTAAGATGATGGGTCTCTTGCTGTTGATCTCTGCTTTGATTAGTTGGAAGATAGCTCAGTCTTCTCTGGATGAAGAGATATTAAGAAGAAACCGAATACCACCTTCGCCTCTGTTCTTGTGCATGCGTGTTATTTAGTCCTTCGCGTGTCTGATGATCTCCAAGTAAATAGATTCTATTTAACTTGAAGAGATATTAACAGATCCTTTCTCACAAGGATGGTTGATTAAGCTAGATGACTAGCTAAAGAGAATGAATCTTTTCTCATAAGAATCATTGATCGAGCCAAATGATTAGCCAATAATAATGATCTATGAAGATCAATGAGAATGGAGGAGAGATAGGCTCTTTGTCGATGTAGCCTGTAAATCTACCTCTCTCTCTCTCTCTTTTCTCAATGGCAAGAAGCCTAGCCAAGAACGATGTTAGCCCAAGACCATTCCTCCACCCCATTGCTTCATGTTGATCATGCCTATTTATAGGCTTAAAAGCACTAAGGAGTGAGTTAGTGAGCCTTAACTCCTCTTGAATGAGTGAGTTAGTGGTCATTAACTCCCCTTTAAATGGGTGAGTTGGTTGTCATTAACTTCCCTTAAATGGGTGAGTTAGTGGGGTGAACCGTTTCCTTAAAAATAGCTTCTAAAAATGGTTATGGGCGAGATTCGCCAATCACGGCCATGGGCAAAGTTCATCAATAACGGCCATGGGCGAAGATCGCCAATAAGGGCCATGGGCGAAGTTCGCCAATAACGAATATGAGCGAACTTTGCTAGAATGGAGGTAGTCCACTTTCTTTGGAATGTGGGTGACATGGCCCATATGGGGCTATTAGGCGAGCTTCACTGTGACTTCTGTAAGCTTCACTGCGGTTTCAGCGAACTTCACTGTGACTTCGGCGAACTTCGCTATGTGGCCAACGTGGACTATTTGGGTGAAGCACATTTTAGGTGAACTTCACTTGAAGCTTCACTTTGACTTAGTCTTGAGAGCGAGCTTCATTATGACTTGGGCGAGCTTCACTATGGCTTCGACGAGCTTCACTATGGCTTCGGCGAGCTTTACTGATAAGTTCATTTTTGACTCAGAACCGACTTGAACTCGTTTATTGACTTGGCCGACTTGAGGATGCCTTTTGACTCAGTCCAGAGTATATATTGGAGATGCCTTTCGACTTGGACTCAAAGCCTAACTTGAGGATGCCTTTTGACTCGGCCCTAAGTCTGACTTGAGGATTGACTCGGACTCAGGTTCTCTTTAGCTCAGATACCGTCATGTTCGCATGTGATCCAAGCAAACTTCTTTATAGCCTACCATAGGTGATGCTTGAGCCCATCTAAAGTATTTAGCCCATGGCTGTTCACCTCTTGGACTCGGACTCAGTGTTGGTCCAATAGAGTATATTTTAACTATCTACAAGACTCCTCCAAAGTTTTCGTGATCCTGTGTTCAAACTTATAATAGGGAACGAAATACTTTGGGTAATCACCAGAGGTGTACTATTAAACGTAGCTTTGGTTGTCTTTCTTAGGCTGAAATATCTCCATTTGACTAGTTGACTGCCAGAGGTGTACTATTAAACGTGGCTTTTCGTCATTGGACTCATCTTGGTTGAATGCTAGGTTGCATTTTGAAGTGCTTGTTGTTGAGAGTCCACCCAATTCTGTGTTTAGAACCTATATTTGGAGCGAAGCTACTGAAGCGTGTCCGAATATTTGCGTAGCTGCTGGAGCGCGGCTGAATGTTGGCATAACTGCTAAAGTATAGCCGGATCTTAGCATAACTGCTAGAGCGTGGCCAAATATTGGCGTAACTTCTGGAGTGTAGCGGGATATTTGCGTAGCTGTTGGAGCTTAGTTGAATATTTAACCATAGTTTATACTCGTACATAGCTGGAGTATTCCATCATCTCGACCGAGCTAAGGAGATTCATGGTGTCCATAGTTTATGCTTTTGTGTAGTTGGAGCGTAGGAAATAGTTTATACTCATGTACCTGCTGGAGTCTACACAGTTTAAGCTCTCAAGGCATTGGAGCATGGAGAAGCAGTTTATACTCGTATACTCATCGGAGTGTAGGGAGCATTTAACCTCGTATGCCAGGCGGAGGTTAGGAAGCAGTTTAACCTCATAATCCCATTGGAGGTTATGAAACAGTTTAACCTCATAATCACATTGGAGGTTAGGAGAGATTAACAGAGGTGTAATATCAACCAGTCGATAGAATCAAACTAATAGAGGTGTAATACTAACGTATCAGATTTGTAGAATTGGTACTATTTAGAGGTGCAATGTTAACATAACACCACTAAGGAAGTTTGACAGAGATGTAATGTTAACATGCTAAATAAAATGACCGACAGAGGTGTAATGTTAACTAGTCAGTTTTTGAAGGAAGATTGACAGAGGTGTAATGTTAACATGTTAAATAGAACAACCGACAGAGGTGTAATGTTAACCAGTCGTGTTTGAAAGAGTCCCGAGGGACGACTACCATTTAGAAGTGTAGTGTTAACTTAATGGTAGAAAATCGATGGAAGTGTAATATTAACTAATTAAGTTTTTGGCAAAGGCGGGTTGACAGAGGTGTAATGTTAACCGAGGGCTAAAATTGCTTATCAAGACTGAACAAGACTCGCGGACGCGGGCGACAACCGACAACCCATCCGACAACGCGACCCAGAACTGTTGACGACGTGATTACGCCGCAAAACGCATAAAGCGAGTCGACGAACGCATGAAGTGAGTCGACAAGGCGTATGAGTCAACAAAATGACGATCGCGGGAATAAACCCGATGACGGTTCGACGAGGCGAAGTTGACTAAACTCAAACGCCGACGAGACGGAATCGACCGCATTTAGTCCGCCAATGCAAACGAAGTTGTTTGAGCTCAAAGTTGATCGGATACGGACTCAAACACAACGCCGACATCACCGAGGAAAACTAAGCCCTGAAGATCGAGAAAGCCGCCGAAAGTCGACGAAAACGACGCGAAAACGACGCAAGACGGCGAAAAACGGACTCGCCAACTTGGCCGAAGCTCGGCCAAGTGGCCGAGGTGGTTTCGCCAAGTGGCCGAGCCACTTGGTTCGCCTACCCCCATCCTATAAATAGGGGGTTTTTCTCACCGAGGGGATTTTTCTGAGATCGGCCGGAGGGGATTTCAGAGGTCGGACTTTCGATTTTCAAGAATTATTGTGAGATCTACGAGCCGCCGACGCGACAGCTTCCAAGCACCGGCGAGCACGAAGTTCGATCGACGCCGATCTTCAACAGCCAGGTGTTTAATTCGGTCGGGCATGTAATAGTGCTGTGATTTCTCCTAGTAGATCTCACCGCCCGCGATCCTCTCCTTCGTGAGTGTGATCCCCGGCCATCCTCTCCTTCGCGGAGTGTGATCCCCTTAGCGCTTCGCTTCCTTCGCGGAAATGAGCCCCTTCACGCCTCAGAGTTCCGTAACCCGTCCCTACCGATCGAATTGCGCGTGGTCCACGGACGATTCAAGTCCCTAAGACAGTAAAGAACCCACGCAAGCCGGTGATCCCGATATAACAGTGGATCCGAAGCGCTTGTTCATACAGAAAAGTTATAATTTTCGTTTTCATTATGCGCCTTAAAATTAAAGGTATTTCTTTTGAATTTTGTTGTAGGCCCAAGAAGGCGTAAGCAAGTTCAATGACAATGAATAACAAACCGACTTTCCCCGCAAAACAAGCCGGCGACCATAGTGGGAGCCAACGGTCTCAAGTCGAGATCGTCAGAGTCAGAGCCGCGATCCGCATCCCGGGTCAAGAAGAAGTCAAAGGCCTCAGGGCGGATAGAAAAAAATTTTCTGAGGCGCCGGACCATAAGGGCGCTGCCCATGACCCCCGCCGCTAACGGCTAAGCGGGACCACGAAAACTCGTGGGGTGTAATAGTGCGGCTCAGTGAAGTCAACGAATCCAAGTTGATTCGGGTTCCGCCAGGAGTATCATACTATCGTCCTTGTCGGATCGTCCTCCCCACAAATCCGAAGGATCTCCGCTGCAAGAAAGATCCGCTTGTCCTCGCCCGAACTTTAAGGCGAGGATCTTAAATCCGCCGTTGCCAAAGTTGCACCAATGGCATCCTTCCGCATCAAAGATCGCGGATCTACGCAGAGATCACCGCTGATGTCGACTCTCGACGCTGAGTTCGCCAAGGCCCCGAATCACCGACGGTGTCCGCTACAAAGTGGATCTGAAGTCGGGGAGAGGTCAAGAACCTCATCAACGAGTGCACGGCAACTCCTCCAAGCCGTCAACAAATGATTGGGTCCGCCAAACGGAACCGATCAACACTTTAAGAATGTATCCGTGAGGCTGCATTACTCGTGACACACACGGCTCTAGTTCGAGGCTCGGATGTAGAAGTGGACAAGAAGCCAAAATGCGCCAAGTTTGGAGTCCGAACCGAACAACGATTCGGACGAAGGCGTCGATCAAGAATCGGCCACCTCAAACCGATTCGACTAAGGCTCGACGCCATGGGGTGACTTGATTCAAAAGAAGATCACACCTCGGCGATCTCATCGAGATCTCCATCGACTCTGTGCTGCGCGGTCAATCTGTTGGCGTATCGAGCAAGAAAGCGGTGTTAAGCCCTCGGCCCGTTACCCATGATCAAGGTAAAATTCGATCAAGGATTGTTTGGGCCCGCTGAAGGCCCGACCAGCTCACGGTGATGGGGGTCCTACCCTCTCGCCATTATAAGAAGATTCCCGTAGCCGCCTTCACCGAATTCGGATCGAAGTTCGAGCCCGCCGAACTTCGCCGCAAAGGCTTAACGTTGAGACGAGTGACTCTTGGAACCTCGATAATGTGGCCCATCCTCGAAGGAGACGCTGCCCGACGATGATGACGCTATACCGAGAAGTCGCATCAACACACGAGGGTTGCTCGGCATTCATGCGATGAGTGGTAATATCGTCTTTGAAGTGCGAGTAAATCTCGAAATAGAAGTTCCCCCGAATTGGACACGCATTGTCCATGTTCTAAGTGTCGGGCGGTGTTGTCGAATGTAACCGCACTGCTAGCTCAAGAAGGCCGGTCTTTGATAGGCTTGGCAACAAAATGCCAAAACCCAAGTCAAGATGCTTTGGCGGAAGAAGATCGGAGTCTCAAGGCGATGAATTGTCAAGGGTAACCACCAATATGACCAGCAGAGGGTTGGGTTATGTACCTTCTTCAAGATCTAATGTTGCTAGTTCATTGTGACCAAGTGTCCGACGCAGGAGACGGACATTCATTGGATTCCTCCACTTGGGACTCTGATGTTAGCATCGATGAAATTTTCAAGGGGTTAATGTCAAATATGGCTACAGTCGACCCCACCACTATTGAGGATGATGAAAATATGCCAACATGGGAAGACCCATGGATCCATCAACTCAAAGAGCAGTTTGGGGATAGATTCGAACAAAGAGAACCACCCACTAAGGATGAGGTAGTCCAGGTTAATATGGGTGACGAGGAGCATCCTAAGCTCATAAACATCGCAATACTCTTCCCTCAAAGAGAAAGAAGAGTTGATTGCCCTAATCAGGAGTATATCGATGTGTTCGCCGAGTTACGAGGACATGCCGACTCAATTCTAATGTGGCGACACATCGCCAACATCAAGGCGATGTCAAACTCGCCAAACAACCGCGAAGACGGTTTCGGCCCACGATCTTGCGTGCAATCGCTGACGGTGAAGAAACTCATAGAATCGGATTCATCAAGGAAATTCAACATCCGGATTGGGTGGCTAATATAGTCCCGGCCACGAAGAAGAATGGTTCGATTAGGACTGTGGTCGACTACGAGATCTGAATCCGCTTGTTCGAAGGATGACTTTCCTCTTCCAATCAACGATGTCATAGTCGACAATACGTGTGGATTTGAAAGAATATCGCTCATGGATGGTTTCTGATACAATCAGATCAAAATGAACCCCAAGATGCCAGCACCACGCTCAACGCCCATCGGTATATATTGTTACACGCCATGCCGCTCGCCTCGAAATATCCGCCCACGTATCAGCAGAGCGATGATGAAAATTTTCTAGGACCATCTCCGAAAACGGTCGAATGTTACGCCGACGACTTAGTCGAAAAGCCGCGGATGAGGAGATCACATTAAAGATCTTAGAACGGTATTCGAGCTCATGCGACTCATCGCCTAAAGATGAACCCCGCCAAATCCTTCCTTGATGTCCAGCAGCAAGTTCGCTTCTGGCTGCCACCCACAAAGAAATCCACGCCGATCTTGACAAAGTGAAGGCAATTCAAGAGTTGCAACCTCCGTGAAATCCGAGAGAACTCGGGGTTACAAGGGCTTATCGATGACATCCGACGGTTCATATCGAACCTATCCGGGAAGTGCCAACCGCTCTCTAAGTTGAACAAGAAGGGTGTGTCGTTATTTGGGACAACGCCGTAAAGCCGCTCAAGAGATCAAATCATATCTCTAAACCTCCCGCTCTTGTTGCATCGCGGTCGAAAACCGCTTTTGATTTACATCAAGGCAGCATCACTCGTTAAAGCTTTTCGCGGGAGGGCGGCAGCCAGTCCGCGAGCGAGCGATGTATTACGGCGAACATTAGTGGGTCTTTGAGTCTCGATACCCAATGGTCGAAGCGCTGCCTTGCATTAGTGTTCGCGATTCGTAAAATGCGCACTATTTAGTCGGACGGGCGATTTATGTTATCTCTAACGTAAATCCGTCCGAATATTTATGACCAGTGCCGGCCTCAATGAGTTGGCGTTTGGCGAAATGGGCCTTGCTCTTGTTCCAATATGACTTGCACTTCAAACAACAAAAGTCGGTCAAAGGACAAGCGATTTGCGATCTGTTGGCTGCCAACCCGACAACGGACACAGTTGAGCTATACGATGATCTTCCGGACGAGATCCACGGTCAACACTACATCGCACCAACAAATATGGCGTACTTTGGCCAGACTTCTCGAGCTACCAACGTGGCAAGTGCCCCGGATGTTCTAAAATCTCCGCTGGAGTCGGAGTTGTCTTGATTTCCCCGGGGAATCATGTCATGCCCCGTGCTTATTCACTCACTGAACCTTGCTCTAATAGCGTGGCGAATACAATGCGCTACTTATTGGACTTAGTTTCGCCAAGGAGCCGGGGTCGAATATCTCGCCGCACGGGCGATTCGCAATTGATAGTCAAGCAGTCCGTGGTGACTCACGGTTAGGAACCCCGATCCGTCCCCTATCATCGATAGCCGTTGAAATAGCAGACTCGCTCAAGAGTTCTTCATCGAATATATCCAGCGCCAGAGCGCTCATGCGGATGCTGGCGTTAGGCTGTCGTTAGCACAACCAGAGAGCAGAGCAACTAGTTACGGTCGACTCATCAACTCTTCGCACTCAATATATAATGAGGTACAAGAAGATAAGGGGTAGTTACCAAAGAGGTATATACAACCCAAACCAAGTTGGAGCCCGAGATTGGCTTTCCTATCATCGACTACGTCTTGCGGTATTTTGCGAGAAAGGCGTAGGGAGAGTCAATCCGTGAAGAGCTCCAAGATTCTTTATAACACGTAGACCCGCACGCTATATCACGGGTATGACGGTCTTTACTCCGATGCCTTTCAAACAAGGAGGCGTAAGAGGTCCTTCGAAGCACACGAAGGTGAAGGTGGTGCGCACTACCGGTCCCAAGCTCTACGATCGAATCAGAGAATGGGCTACTTTTGGCTAATGATTAATAGCGTGAGTCGTATCACTTCGAAATGCTACGCGTGTCAAATTCCGTGAATTATATGCATCGACCTCGAGGCGGTTGCATCCTTGACCACATCACGGCCATTCGAGACATGGGGAATGGGCGTCGTAGGTCCCATTTTTCCTCCGTCGATCAAAGCGTCGGTTTATTCTAGCGATCACCGACTACTTCTCCAAGTGGTGAAGCAATCCGTTAAAAGAAGTAAAGGCGTCACGTCGTCAAATTCATCAAACACCATGTCATCTACCGACACGGTGTTCCAAGACGATCGCATGACAACGGTCCCCAATTCATCGGCAATTCCTTCATCGTTTTATGAAATTCAAGATACAAGACGCCTCGCCGACAACCTATAATCCAAATGCAAATGGATTAGCCGGTATGCTCAACAAAACAATCATCAAAATTCGGCCGGCTTGTGAAGAATAACAAGCGAGGCGGGATGATAAACTTCGGAGAAGCTTCTGGGCATATCGCTGGCAAATGCGCACACCCGGAGAAACCCCATATTCCACGGTCTGGTGTGGCGGTTCTCCCATTGGAAATTCAGATTCTCACACCGACGCCTTGCAACGAGATGACGATCGAAGAACAAAGATAGAAACGCCTCAAGAGCTCGAGATGTTGGATGAAAAGCTCGAAGCTCAACAATGCATTAAATTCTACCAAGCTAGATGTCGAGCTTTCAACAAGAAAGTACGACAACGAGTTTTAAAGAAGGAGATTTGGTCCGCCGCCGACGACCGATAATCCTCACTTCCAAAAAGAAAGGTAAATTCAACCTAAATGGAGGGTCCGCTTGTAATAGAAACCATCTATTCCAATGGTGCATACCGCCTAATTACCCAAAATGGCTAATTCGGCAATTAATACCGATAATGGGAAGTTCTCAAGAAATACTACCCTTAGTATCTTCAGATAACCAGCCGACGAAGTTCCTCGTGGGATGTTTCACCCACTTTTCTTGAGGATAACCCTAGATTTGTCCTCCATCATAATTTCCCCCACCGATCAAATTCCTTGACGGTAGGTCTACAAATTTTCTGGTACATTACCAAAATCCCCTCTTGATTCCTTCTATGAACAAGAGGCCCACTCAAAATCCCTTTTACGCCGGAGAAAGAACATAAAATTCTTCCTCTCCGTAAGATCCCTTCGTGATAAACGGAAGGGTTCTATCCATCTTTCATTAGGTAGCCGAATCGGTATGCGCCGATTTTCTGACCAGTTGTCCGATCAAGGTCGCCAGTCTTTTTCGTTCTCAAAGTGGAGATCCCACTTTTAGTTCCATCTTTCATCTAGGTAGCTAGCCGACCGGGTAAGGCGCCGATTTTCGTGACCAGTTGTCCGACCGGTCGCCGAAGTCTTTTTCGTTTCAAAGTGGAGATCCCACTTTTAGTTCCATCTTTCATCTTAGGTAGCCCGACTGAAGGTATAAGCCGGATTTTCGTGACCGTGTTGTCCGACCGGTCGCCTCGAGTCTTTTTCGGTTCTCAAAGTGGAGATCCCATTTTAGTTCCATCTTTCATCTTAGGTAGCTACCGACCGGTAGGCGCGCCGATTTTCGCATCGGTTGTCCGACTGAAGGTCGCCGAGTCTTTTTCGGTTCTCAAAGTGGAGATCCCACTTTTAGTTCCATCTTTTATCTTAGGTAGCCGATCCAAGGTATGCCGGATTTTCAGACGTTGTCCGACCAAGGTCGCTCGAAGTCTTTCGGCTCTCAAAGTGGAGATCCCACTCTTAGTTCCACCTCTTAGGTAGCCGACCAAGGTGCGCGCCGGGATTTTTCGCACTGTGTTGTCCGATCAAGGTCACCACCCTTTTCGATTCCTACAGCCCCGCTATTGGTTTCATTCTCGAGAAATAGAACATAAAGTTCTCCTCACCAATTTGATCCTATCAATCAAAACTCCTTAATCCAAGATTCTTCTTGGGGTATTTTATCTCAAGCCTAGAAGGGATAAAACCAACGCCACACGCTGCGTCGGGCGTCTTTTTTCCGCATTGAAGAAGACACCGTAGTTTGATTCGGGTATTTTATCCCAAGCCTAAGAAGGATAAAGCTAACGCCTCACACGCTGTCGGCTTAGTCTTTCTCCATTGAAGAAGACCCGAAGTTTGATTCTAGGTATTTTATCCGGCCTAAGAAGGATAAAGCCAACGCCACACGCTGCTGGGCTTAGTCTTTCTCCGATTGAAGAAGACACCAGAGTTTGATTCGGGAATTTGATCCTAATCCTGCGTGGATAGGTCGACGCCTCAACACGCTACGCCGTTAGTCTTCCGAAAGACGGCTTCACGTATTCAACATCGTGAGCATTAAGTCTAAGAGAGTTTTATTCTTTTAGCACAACGCCACGCGCGGAACGGATCCAGATAATTGCACTTAGCCCAACTCAAACGGTAGTTGGTAAAGGCTCATCAAACCCGCTTGAGGGTCAGTTGGCCAATAACCCTAAAGCCAACGCTTCACACGCTGCTCGGCTTAGTCTTTTTCCGATTGAAGAAGACACCGTAGGCTTCCATTCGGGTATTTTATCCCGCTTAAGAAGGATAAAGCCAACGCCACACGCTGCGTCGGTTTAGTCTTTTTCCGATTGAAGAAGACACCGTATTCCGACTGGGCATGTTATCCCGAAGCCTAAGAAGGATGAGTCTACGCGAACATCGCTGTCGGGTCTCTTGCCCGTAAAGAGTATCGAGCCTATGTATTCAATATCATAGCAATAAGTCTAGAAGAGTTTCATTCTTTAGCACAACGCCACAGCGGAACGGATCCGATAATCCGCACGCCAGCCCAATTCAAACGGTAGTTGATAGGCTAATCAAACCCGCTGATGGTCGAGGGTTTGCCAAAATCCTATAAGTATTATGGTTAATTATTTCGACGGCAAAAGAATCATAATAAACAATGAAGGAATAAATCTTATTCGTTGAATTAAACATAGACGAAGCTACAATTTGTTTAAACATCAAGTCTATGATAAAAGATTTGTTGTTCAAGTGAGACACTTCACCATTGTAAGCTGGTGGAGTTCTTCCTCATTCGATACGAAGGGCGCCTCATGATTGATGTCTTCGTGGCTGCCTCTTCCATCTCACCGCCGCTTCAACAGCTTTGAGTTCCTAGATGCGACGGCGAGCTTCTTCTTTGTTAGCCTTGCCCGACTCAAAGCGCTCATCTTGTCTTCTCGCATGGAGCTCTCCCTAAGCAAGATATCCTCTCCGCACTCGCCACAATACCACCGATATGGTTTAGGGAAGAATATGTTTCAAACAAACGACTCCGGACCGATCGGTAGTCTCTGCATCGAACCTCGAGCCCGGTAAAAACACGAGCATCGCGCCATGCCTCTTGGCGGTCGGCGGTATGTATGAAGCCCAGTTTGCCTTGATTCTTCGGTCTCGAAGCTTTCCCTCGGATGGTGATGCGTCAAATAGCTGAGCGGATTCGGGATAACCCATATCCCGTGATCAAGGCCATCCGGGATCAAGCAGGGTTCGAATCGATGAAGAGAAAGCCCGCCATGAAGGACCTTTTCGATCACCGTGTTCGCCAAAGAAAAGAATGAGCGCATTTCCAAACAGATAATAAGATGGGATGGATCTTCATCCAAAGATCAACGCCTCGCCGTGATCATGGAGTCGAGATGTAGGCTCTACACGTAAGAAAAGAGGACTTTAGAATCTTGATCAAAATTGGCGAAAACTTATTTGGCTAAAGGACTCTTACCCGCCTCCTTCTGTAGTTTCGTGAGACTAGTGAGTCTACGGTATCTATCGGTGGGATCTTTGTCAAGCGGTGAGCCCTCAGTGTGCTCATCTATCTCAACAAATGTTGTGGTAGCCGATTCGAAAGCGCGAAAGAGGAGTCCCCGCCACTACACAAAGGGAACGCTCACCTCTTTTAATTATAGTGGTATTGGCCAAGCGGTGGTCTATAGTGTCGAAGAAAATTCATACCTTCTTCGTGGATGGTAGCTTCGTAAATTTTCACCAAGAGTATCACCATCCTGTGACCAAGCGTGAGGTCATCCATGGAAGTGTTGCCATATAAACCCGACTTCCACGAAATCTTCCACGGAGAAGTCTAAAAAAGAAGGCATTAGGAAGGCGAATGCAATTAAGACTAACAATAGGTAAAGTTACTTACCTCCTACTGGGGTTAGCTTGCCTAGTCTCGGCTGTGCATTTGTCTCCGCAATCTCTTAAAAGAGTAAAAGCTAAGAGGCAATTAGTGGGGTACTAATTCGAAGTCGCTCAATTCGTGATTCGCCATCCGTAAGAGGAATTATCGATGTTAGATGTACTGGTTCACCGAATCAGTCCTACATCGCCTCCTCCGCCATAGCTCCATACATTTATTGAGTAAAACTTGCTCAAAGATGAGCGAATCGGGCCCAGACTTGTGGTGAGGGAAATCAAAGCCCTAATCATAATCCCTAAAACTCAAGGTAAACGGAGAAATGTCAGCCTCCAAAAGCCGAAAATTTCAGTTACATCACGGCTAATTGTTACCCATCTAGATCATCGCTGGTCAAGTCTATATCAAAGGACCGAGGATTCACACGAAGTCTTATGGGCTAATCTTTCGCTTAACCCTCGAAGGTCGAAATTCTTCTTCTCGGCTGCATTTTCCCGAAAATTCGCTTGAATGAGGAATTCAATGGAAAGGATGAGAAAACGAAGGGGAAAAGGAGAGAGTACCGGGTTCTTCTCATAAACCGCAGCCTCACTTTGGTCCTCTAAAGTCCCATGAGTCATGGAACTCCTCCTCACTCAATGGCGGATGAGATTGGCGACGCCCTCCGAGCTTGAACGCATCTGGGATGTCTGAGTGTCGGCTCGCGAACGATGCTTCTGGCTACCAGGTCCAGATAGCCCTCACAGGATCGCTCGTAGCTACTAATAGCCAACTACAATGAAGGAATGTCGACTCCACCACTCTGGAGCTCGAGACCATCTAGCACCTATGACATCCCATGACGCCCACAACCATGCTCAAGGCCATCCACAAGTCCACCACGAAGTTCGAGCCGCTGGTTCTTCCCAACATAAAGTTGGTCGTAGCCGAACCGCGAAAGCAAAACGACAGGGAAATAAGGCTCGATGAAGCATTCCTCCTTTACTCGAAAATGAGATACCCCGGCTCGATGTTCACTAGCCGCTTGAAACACCAATGTCAAGTGAAGTTCGGCCTCTTCGCACCTCCTCATCGCACCAAGGACTCACCATATTGACCTGAGAATCGAGGAAAACACCGAAAAGATCCACCCTTATGAATCTAAGACTGCTTGATCTCTCAGAAGCCACGCCTTCCATCTCGCAATCCTCTACCAATCGCAAGAAAGGAGTAGACGACCAGGAACCCGTGCCTACATCATGTCGGACGATGAAGGACCAGCCAGCCATCAATAGGTATATGGGAGCTCTACGGACGAAGGAATACGTGATGATGGCTCGCCCTTTCTCCTCGTAAACGCCGCACTATATGCCGCAATCCACTGTGAATATTGGCCACCATTACCGGAAGGAGAGAGTTCCTTCTGCGGCGTCGAATCAGCAGGTAAAGGACCTCCAAAGGTAAAGCATCATCGATTGATATGGAACCACACATTTTTTAGCCAAATTGCAAGATAGCCTACTAGAAGAGTTGCTCTACCGATAGGCTTTACCGCATGCCACGTAAAGGTTGCAAACTTGGTCCTCGGGAAAACCATCTTCGCCAGAGCCGAAAGCAGTAGGAGTTAGCCTCGACCTCTCGATCAGTTCATTAACCTTCAAGGAGTGAGCGTGACACCGCGATATTTCCTCGCCGATTTATCCTCCAAATGCCGAACAAATAATCGGGTAACCGCCTGCACTCACTTGCAATTTCCTTTGGCAAGGTTCGATTGGGCCGAGCTATATAGTAATGACAAGTGAGATCCCACAAAATCTTGTGACGATCGTGTGTGTTTCTTCACAACTCAGTTCCTCGATTGAAGGGAAGTACCCCGATACAAAGATCTTCCCCATGGGTAAATCGGAAATTCGGTACATCTCATGTAGAGCCAGCCACAACTCGCCGTGTTTGGTGAAAAATGTATTTGAATCTGGATTTTAGAGCTCAAATAAGGCGAAGAAATGGTTAGCGCTGATGGGAAGGCCATACATGGTGGCACGAATCGCCGATACAAAGCCGCAAGCGGGTTCTCCATCCCATCGGTTGAGGACGACGAATTGGTCAGCGACCCCACCAATGTTTACCGATGAGTGAACCCACCAGAAAATCTATGACTAGAGGACGGCATCTCACCCCAACATAAGGAGGCATTCTTCGTAGTCGAGGCAGGAACAAAGAGCTCATCACGGGGCGGTGTGTCCAGCCCTACAATCCCAGGGTGAAGACCGATGACACGATTCCTGTTGGAACCCGGAACTGGCTGCTGGGTAATAAACCCACAATGAATATGATCATGCTCTCGGTCGACGCCATGACATAATGCTGGCACGGCGTGGTGTCCAAATCGGTCAATGAAAGTCGACGAGGTATCCAGGAATATACAAGGACCTCCGCCATCTTGGTTCAACCACCGCCGCTCGACAAAAGTCAATCCGATCCTTAACCGAAGCCAACGATAATCTATTTTTCGCAAAGGTTCTGGAGCCGGTGTCTTTATGAGTGGCGATCGGTGACCAATCGTCGGAGAATGCGGAACTCCTCAACTACACCAATCGCCCGCCGACTTACCGGTGCAAATCGAGGCGAGATAAAAATCGCGGATCATCACACGGGAATAATAGTCACTATGGCGCCCATCAACCGCGTAAGTCTAAAAGCTCCCGAGGAATAATCAACTGAAATCGTAAAATATTCGCTAGTAAAGGCGCAATTCATCTTACATAGATTGAGTCATTTACCTTATAACGGTATGACGATTTCATCCGTGATCGAATACGGAGAACGATAAATATAGTCGCATAAACAAAGCGGCAATATATCCCGCTCCACGGCAAGGGTACGGTATGAAATCGCCCCGCTAAAGATATCGAGACGGTGATCGTTGAAGCCTCAATCCTCACGAAGGAGAATTTCGCTCTTCCCAATCGCCACAAAGGAGAACGGCGGGTCATAACGAAAGTGTACACAATCTGAAGCGTCGGTCCCCACAAAGGAGGATTTTGGCTCTTCCCAATCGCCTCACAAAGGAGAGCAAAGCGGGGATACAATGTATATATGCACGAGAAGATGATAACGCTGGCGCACCACCAAAGAAGGAGGCGCATTCACGCCGCATGCGAAGTTGATCGACCCTCTAACATGAGATCTTCGCGATGACATCGGAAACTGCAAAAGAAGACAAATAGAGTCAGATACACAATCGAAAATCAACAAATAAAGTGTCAAAAAGCCCGAACACCAATGGGAATAAAGATGTACCGAGGCCGAAGCACCGACGAGATCCGCCACGGCGCCGGTATCGCTGCATCGGCCATGGGCGCCTGGGCTTCTGGCCGCCAAGAATGGCGTTTAGCCTTCGAATGGCGCCGACGCCTGGCGACCAGTTCCCGGTGCGCTGGTGCCGGCGCACTAGCGCCTCGGCCGGCGTTGCCGGTGCCGGTGTTTCCTCAGACGGCGCTGCGCGCTGGCGCGAAGAATACCGCGCGGCGCTGGCGCCATACGCCAATACCACCACCGCCGCCGGCCGCTTAGCCAGCCAGCTGTTCGCATTCGGCCTTCTCGTGGTTCAAGGCCACCGCACGCACAAAAAAGGGGAAAAGAAGAAAAGAAGAAAAAGAATTTGCAAAACTCGCGGCGCTGCACTTTGTTGTTCGAAAGAGACGAAACGGCGCGAAGCGAGATGAAAACGAGAGGAAAGCACAGAGAGGGGGGGCCCGGCCTAGGTCAAAGAGAAGGAGGATTTATGGGTATTTATAACAACCCCATATGGACCCAATCCTCTTTGAATAAGGAGTCCTATTTGGCAACAAGTAGGAATTCTAATTGGAGCCCAATTGGATATCCAAAAGGAATCAAATTAGTCCCTAATTAGAAGTCCTAATTGAACCTTATCCGATGTCAAGATAGTGCCAATCACCGCTGATTGGGCCCTATTCTCTCCGCCATATTTAGAAAGATTCTCAAGATTTATTCGACGGATAACACCTTAAGCGTAGCCCACATCGACGCCGATCAACGCTGCCGCTAATCCTACCCAATCGATTACGAGTACAAACTATTTCCCAATTTGTCGAGAAGTTCCTAAGAATATTTCCATAAAACATTCTTAGGATAACTCGATCGCAGCATCACATCGACGTATCAACGCTGCCGCTTAATCCTACTCCAATCGATTACGAGTACAAACTATTTCCCAATTTGTCGAGAAGTTCTGAAGAATATTTCCATAAAACATTCTTAGGATAACTCGATCGCAGTATCACATCGACGCCGATCAACGCTGCTTAATCCTACTCCAATCAGATTACGAGTATAAACTATTTCCCAATTTGTCGAGAAGTTCCTAAGAATATTTCCATGAAAAATATTCTTAGGATAACTCGATCGCAGGATCACATCGACGATCAACGCTACGCTTAATCCTACCCAATCGATTACGAGTATAAACTATTTCCCAATTTGTCGAGAAGTTTCCGAAGAATACTTCCATAAAAATATTCTTAGGAATAACTCGATCGTATGGATTGCATCGACGCCAATCAACGCTACGCCTAATCCTACTCCAACTAGGATTACGAGTATAAACTCTTTCCTAATTTGTCGAGAAGTTCCTAAGAATATTCTCACAAGAAATATTCTTAGGATAACTCGATCGTATGATTGCATCGACGCCAATCAACGACGCCTAATCCTACCCAACTAGGATTACGAGTATAAACCGCTTCCTAATTCTTAACGAAGTTCCCGAGAATATTACCATATTCTTAAGGACGACTCGATAACCCTTAATTTCCTCCCCGTGGAATAAATTAATGAATTCCGACAAGGCTTATATTGACGCCGAACAACGCTTCTACCTTGAAAGAACTACTCCCATCAGACAATGCCGATTCGTAGGCCGACGGAAGGCCCATCGTCAACGCTTGAATCGAATAAATCCCGTGAAGAGTTCCTCCCATCGTGGATAATTGTACTACAACAAGGAGTAATACGTAACGACGCCAACCAACGCTGCCGTCAGCCGGCGATTCACCGATCAACGGTTCGATCCACATAGGATCGCGACGCCGGTCAACGCTGCACTCACGATTGAAGGCTAAAATCCATATAATTTGGCGCCACTAACGCTCCGCAACAAAGGATTTCCCGATCAGCGGAGGAATCTCGATGGTCAATTGGACGACAATTCACCAACACGAAGCTGACCACAGCTTGAAATTCCAACAACGGTCAAGCAATAAATGCAGACCGTAACACCCCCGGTATCCTACAAAGCACCGAGAACTTGAGGGGATTGGAGGAATTAAATACCGAGCTAATTCATCTATCGACTTCGGTCAAGATCTCGACAACGGTCGACAAAAATGCAAGATCGCAATACCTTCGCCAATCCTACAAAGCACCGAAAGACCAAGGAAATGAAGACATCAAACGCCGAGGTCACTCACAAGCCCTATCATGCTAACTAAAGAGCTAAGGGTTTATCATGTCCAAAGCATCCTGCACTCCATCAAGAATCGACCGAGACGCTTTGGAGGGGTATCTCAGAGCGCTAAAATTGCTTATCGCTATTCTAACAAGACTCGCGGACGGCAATTAATCGAAAACCCATCCGACAACGCCGACCTTAATCGCTGACGACGCGGATTACGCGAAAACACATAAAGCCAGCCGATCTAACGATGAAGTGAGTCGACAAGGCGTATGAGTCAACAAAACGACGATCGTGGAATAAACCCGATGACGGTTCGACGAGGCGAAGTTGACTAAACTCAAACGCCGACGGTAGACTAAATCGCATTTTAGTCCGCCAATGCAAACGAAGTTGTTTGAGCTCAAAGTTGATCGGATACGACTCAAACACAACGCCACATCACCGTGAGGAAAACTAAGCCCTAAGATCGAGAAAGCCGCCGAAAGTCGACGGAAAACGACGTAAAACGACGCAAGACGGCGAACGGACCTCGGCCAACTTGGCCGAGGTGGCTCGTGGTCGAGCCACTTGGTCGCCTACCCCCCCATCCTATAAATAGGGGGGGTTTTTCTCACCGAGGGGATTTTTCTGAGATCGGCCGGAGGGGATTTCAGAGGTCGGACTTTCTCGATTTTCTCAAGAATTATTGTGAGATCTACGAGCCGCCGACGACAGCTTCCAAGCACCGGCGCAGCACGAAGTTCGACGACGCCGATCTTCAACAGCGTGGTGTTTAATCGGTCGGCCGTAATAGCCAGATTTCTCCTAGTAGATCTCACCCGCTCCGGCGATCCTCTCCTTCGTGAGTGTGATCCCCGAAGGTGATCCTCTCCTTCGTGAGTGTGATCCCTTAGGCGCTTCGTTTCCTTCGTGAAACGAGCCCCTTCACGCCTGTAGTTCCAGAACCCGGGTCCCTACCTAGATCGGAATTGCGCGGTGGTCCACGGACGATTCAAGTCCCTAAGACAGTAAAGAACCCACGCAGTTTGTGATCCCGATATAACAGGGATCCGAGCGTTTGTTCATACAGGAAAAAGTTGTAATTTTCGTTTTCATTGTACGCCTTAAAATAAAAGGCATTTCTTTTGAATTTTGTTGTAGGCCCAAGAAGCTGTAAGCAAGTTCAATGACAATGAATAACAAACCGACTTTCCCCGCGAACATTAACTGATCAAATCCGAAAAGGCAAGCCAACAGAGGTGTAATATTAACTAGTCGATAAAATGGTCCGACAGAGGTGTAATGTTAACCAGTCGAATCATTAGAGTGAAAACCGTTCAGAGGTGTAATGTTAACATGACGGCGGTAATGTATTTGGAGTCAAACAGAGGTGTGGTGTTAACTTGATGACTCGCTGAGGATTTTGATTAGGACTTTAGATAAGGACGATCAATATTTACGGTCAAAGATGGAAACTTAAACGTGACCAAAATCTCTGGGGGGAGATAATAGTGGCTAGAAATCAAGAGTAATATTTCTTGAGAAATATCCCGTTGATTGGCGCCATGAGCCTCTTGGCATTTGGGTCAATTAGGCGATATGCTCCATTCGAGTAGACTATCTCTACTACAAATGGACCTTCCCATTTGGGTTAGAATTTACCCTTAGTCTTTTGCGTCATAACCATGGGTCGATTAACAGCTAAGACCAGGTCGCCGTCTTTGAAAGATCGTTCTCTAACTCTCCTGTTGAAGGCTCTTGAGATCCATAACTGGTAGATCTCGATTCGTTGCTGAGTTTGAAGTCTCAATTCATCTAGCGCCTCTAGTTCTTGAAGACGCTTTTGATGGTGTTCTTCAGTCTTCATCTTTTAGGCAAGAGAGATTCTTAATGATGGCATCTGAATCTCCAATGGTATCAGGGTTTTGCATCTGTATAGTAAGGAAAAAGGCATAGTGCTTGTAGGAGTGCGGACTGTTGTTTGATAGTCCCATAGACACTCTCCGAGCTTTTCATCTCAATCTTGTTTGTTGGAAGAGATGAATTTCTTCATAAGCTTGATAATGGTTTTACTGAAAGCTTCAGCTAGACCATTGGCGGCCGGATTGTATGGCATAGAAGCCATGTCCTACATTCGAACTTATCGCAGAACTTGAAGAACGGTCGGCTAATGAACTGTGGACCGTTATCATAGACAATCCTTTGAGGGATGCCGATTGATAGATAACATGGTGTTTCAAGAACTTAACCATGTTAGAAGTTTTGATTTCTAAGCGGGATGGGTTTGGCCCACTTGGAGAAATAGTCAGTGATGGCCGGGATGAATCGATGGCCTTTAGCAGATGGCGGGGTAGTTGGCCTAATGATGTTCATTCCTCATATCTTGAATGAACATGAGGAAATAGTCAAATGTAATTCCTCCGGAGGTTGATGGAATTAACCTTCACGACATCATTTGTCATAAGCCACTACATCCATTATCATCGTCAGCTAATAATAGCCTCACATCCAGGTTGATAAGCTCCATATGTACTATCGTGGGCTTCTTCATGATAGGCATCAAAGTAGTATGCCATCGAATGATCGGTGGTACAACATCTGCTTGTTTTGGGTCATCGGGCAATATGCCATGCAAGGCGTAGTCAACGATCGGGTAATACTAATCATTGGGTTCGAAGTGGGCTAGCATTATGTGCACTTTGTTAGTTAGTTTCCAAGATTTATTTTAGAGAGAATAATTGATGGCTAGCTACTGTAATTTGCTTCAAAGACTTAGAAGTCAAAGCAAGAGTAGCTGCGAGTGACGCCAAGGCATTGGCTTAAGTGTTCTTGAGGTAGACTACATAGGTTATGTAGAAGCCTTTAAAAGAATGAGTGACTCTCATTACTGCATCATGGTAGGGCATGAGATTGTTGTGTCGGACCTCACATTCCCTTTTATACTTTGCACTCATGTCTTGGATGAGTTGACTGTGGAGATCGATTAGCACTGTCCCCACACCTATTACAATAGCTCCTTCACGGCTTTATTGCAATGCGCTATTGAAATAGAGTTCCCACACTTGGTGGTCTGAGGCGATATTCGATTCAGACACCTCATCTGCAATATCCTCGTAGACCTTGAAAAACTCAGGGATAGAATGATTTCACAAGCCTGGAACTCAGAGATCTCGGCTTCATCATGAGTACCCGAAGAGGGTTAACTCGATGTCGTATCATCAGAGGTGTAATGTTGAACTTGATGATTAATTACTTCGATAGAGGTTGTACCATTAGACATACCGAAGAAAAAGGTGTTGCCAGTAAGGGCTCATGCCCTACGAGATGACGCTGACAAACTAGAGTGGCATTGTTGGGGAAGCGTTGCTATAGTCATAAGAGGCTGGGTTGACATTTCTGAGGAAACATTGCCAGAGCTGTAGGCGGCTGCGTTGATGGTTTCACTCAACAATATTCAGAGAGTATAGAACTGCTATAGCAGTAGAGCCATTAGCAGGTAGAGGGATAAACGTACATGAGCTTGTCATGATTTTCATAATGGTAAGGGCATCTGTTGCCCTTTGATCAAGATGATTGTCCCATCTCGTTCTCATCATTAGAGGATTGTCCCGACTTGTTATCATCATCAGAAGATTATCTTGATTCGTTATCATCGTGTTTGCGGCTTGACCACAGATCATATTGACTGAATCTCTTAATGGATTTCTCGACAATTTCTACCTGTTCAATCAGATCTTTCCACGAATTAGCTGATTATCACATTTTAATTACAAATTTATACCCTCATTACCTATTTTTTATGAATAAAGATATTACTAATAACTGTTTTTATCTTAATTTGCAGGCTAATGGAGTATTATTGAATAAGAGCCCAAATGAAGATTATTTCAAGCCCAAAAGATCTCTAATGAAGCCCAGAATGCCTAACTCCAAAGCCCACGACTAAGTTTAGAAGCAAAATCTCAACACACATTACTTTCTTGGTCAGAATTATTAATAACTTGGCTTACAATTGAGAATCAAATCAAATATGGAAAAAATAAAGTCAAATTCGTGCTCAGGATGGTCAACCGCAAAGAAAAGGCGATATCTCTCAATCCGGGAAGCAGAATTCAACATATTATATATGAAAATCGCCTATCTCGACGAGACGGAGCCATTCAAATTATTAGATTCTCAAAATTTTATCAGTAGCAATAGGTTATGTAGAAATCCGAATTTAAGTGATATATATTCAATTATTTGAAGGCCAAGTTAAATTCTAAGAAGCCCAAGAGCATTTAAAAGAAGCCCAAGAACCTTAAAGGAATTAAATATAAAAGAAATAAAACCCACAAAGCCCATCTCTCAAAGATTAAATCAATGATCTAGATTATTTGGAGAGATCCTATGGCTATGAGGGTTGTTTAGGGGCTAATCTAAATCCTATGGTTGTGAGTGTTACTTGGGGGTCAAGGCAAATCCAAAGGTTGTGAAAGATTCTTGTTATCTATAAATAGAGGGGTAGAGTGAGGACTTGAGATTGTGAAATATTTTATAAGAACTCTATTTAGAGAGGAGGGTTACTCTTAATTGAGAAGACCTTCTAAAAATTATAACTTTTATTACACAATAAATGAAATTTTTCACCCCTTCAATTTTCTTTCTCTTCTTCTACTCCAAGGACCAAAAGGAGGATTAGATTAAGATCAGGAGTTATTGGTTTCTATTTTATTTCTTTTCATTTTCTTTCTTGTTCATTTAATTGCTTTGTAGCTTAGTTTTACTTTCATGCAATTTAATTTCATGCAATTTACTTTCATGCAATATATTTAATTTTGTATTTACTTTCTAGAATAGATTTTTCTTTCCTTTAATTCACCTTGAGGCTAGAACCCTCTAGGGAATTACCCCTTTCTAAGTGTGGAGCTAATACTTGTGGGATCCCTAGAGATTGTTTGAAACTAGCTAACAAATCCAACTCATTCTTGTGAGATTGAGATAAGCTAAGTGGATCTACTCTAGATTCCTCATATCTTTAATTAATCCTCCATACTTTACATTCTTAATTTTCTCTTATCCTAATTTTTCATTTGTTTATTTTTCTTTATTCTTGATTCTTGATTCTTGATTTCATTAATTTTTGCTTCTCTCTCAATTTCATATTCCTCCATGTGCATATAATCTCAAACCTAATTTTGTTATTATGTGCATATAACTACAACCACATTCTCAACTTCATTTTCTCCTCTTTTGCACATAATCCACAATCCACTCTCTCTAACCTCTTCACCACCACTTTCACCATTTTCTCACTTTCATTTTATTTGAATAACTCCTAATTGTCATGCGCATAATTTGAGAACCAAAACTTGAATAAAACTCTTCCTACTTCCCGTTCCTCGTGGGATCGATAATCTTAAATACTATAACTTGATAAAGGTTGTATACTTGCAACTAAGGTAATCACTCAAAATTTACCCATCAAGTTTTTGGTTAGCCTTGACAGCACCTATGTGGGCTTCCACTCGGCTAAGAAAGTTGTGCAGGCATGTCTCGAGCAACATCGATAACAGCATGTCCTGGCAATGCAAGCTTAAATTGCGAAACCGCTCAATGTAGTCTCTGACCGAGTCATCTCCTCTTTGTTTCTCTAAAAGAAGTTTGGCCATTATTATATCAGATTGGCCCTCATAGAATTGGGACAAGATTTGTGATTCCAAGTCAGCCTAGGATTTGATTGATCCTTCTGCCAGATTCTAGAATCAGTCAAAGGCTACCCTTGAAGGGTGCCAATAAAAAGTCACTCCTTAATGGCGTCATTCCCTACTATATTCCCAATTTGTTGATGGAAATAGTATATGTGTTGGTGAGGGGAACCTTTTCCATCATGTACAATGTCTGCGGCTTAAACTTCATCGGATAGGGAATGGAGTCCCACTCGATGGGATAAAGTCGAGTGATCCCAACCTTCTTCAGCTTGGTCCTCTGTGTAAGAGCATTGAGTTAGTTTTGGAGGCTTTTGAATATTTTTAATTTGTGTCTCATCTTCTATGGACTGGATGTCTCAGACTCCGATCGAGAGGAGAAGATAGCTTCATGATACGGTGACTTATTATCGAGGGAGATGTCAACTGGCCGCTTCCCTTTTGAAGTGTTCGCAAGGGGCTGGTAAGTAAGTAGCAGTTGTCGAAGCATATTTTCGAGTCGCTCAAAGTGCTAGTCGGATGCCTACTTTTGGGCCTCAATTCACCGACTAAGGTCATGATCGGCCTCTCTGTCTACCATGTTTGTAGTCCACTCCTGCTCTTGACTTGCGGTAGGAGTTGTGTTTGACGCTATGTCCGAGTTTACATTGTTAATAAAAGGATGATCCACTTGTAAAGGAGTTCGTCGAACAGACGACCTCAAAATAGAGTAGTCAAAGGGGATAGCTACCCCCTATCTCTCTTGAGTGTGACAATAGATGCCATTAGCCTCAGGAAGTATACTTCTAATGCCAGGAGAATAATCTAGATCAATAATCTAGATCTGACGTGCTATCGCCATCTTATTGGGTTACACCGGTCATGTTAATCGTGAACTCTTGGGGATCAAGGGACATCCGCCTTGTTCTTGCGAGATCATCGTCGCGATTATTCCTAAACTCTGAAGGTTTGGGGAATGAGCCAAGATAGGCAAACACTAACTCTTTGATAGATGAAGACTTACACAGGCAATTCAATTGAACCACCGAGACAATCTCCTTTAGGGCTGAGCAATGCTGACATTGTCGTGCCCTCTTTTGAGAGAGAAACTCTCTTAAGTCAGAGGGAGTATCAACTTGGCTATTAATGCGGCAATTGCTCTTCTCAAAAGCAACTTCGCTAGGCTAGCTTTTGGCATTAGAACATCGCCTAAGATGATGTTACTTTGACCTACGATTGACGTGGTCAATCGTGACTTTATCATAAGCAAGAACTTGTGATTGAGGCTGAGAATCACCATGGGTGATAGTTTTACCTTTTAGGAATTTGATTGGAGGGTAACCCCCATTTTGACATCTGTTAAGGCAGCATGATGAGCGTTATAAGACGCTTTAAAGTGAACCCCCAGAGGAGTTGTGGACTGAAGTCCAAACCTGAGAGATGTTTGAATATCCTGACCTTCGCTCAGGGCGAGGGTCGCTAAGACCTCGCTCGGGGCGAAGCTCATTTTACCTCTAGTGATATTGAGGCTTCTTTTAGTGAGGTTCTTCTCACCTTGGATGAAGCTTGGGTTGTCTTCGCTTTGAGGGAAATTCGCTCTGCCTCCAACGAAGCTGGGGCTATCTTGAAGAGGCTTGTCTTACTCTCAGTGAAGTTTGCTTTGCCTTCAGTGAAGTTGGGGTTGTCTTCGGCGATGCTCGCCTTGCTGTGGGTGAAGCTTGGGTTGTCTTCACTCTGGGCGAAGTTCATTTGGCTTTTAGCAAAGCTCAAACTATCTTTGGTGAAGCTCGCCTTGACACATGCGGGGGTCAAATTTGACCCTGAGTTTGCACTGCGGTGAATCTTTCGACAGCTCCTAGCGGTAGCCGTCGATGATTGGTTAGAGGAAATGAATTCCTCGAACTTCACCTGGTAAATTCAATGACAAGCAATTTAGCAAAAGATCCGAGGGTCTTGGTGTCGAATCGCGATACAACTTTCGTCGAAAGAGAAAGAAGTCTCCAGCGGAGTCGCCATCCTATTTCTGTCTCTTGAATTACAATTGGCACAGATTACAATTCAAAGAGAAACAAGAAAATTTTATATTTTCTGGGTCCTTTTCTGTGTGCCGATGGAGCGTCATTCTTGTATTCCGTTGACGGTCCAACTAAGACAATGGGTCTCTTGCTGTTGATATCTAATTTGGTTGCTTGAAAGATAGCTCAATCTTCTCTGGATGAAGAGATATCAAGAAGAAACCAAATACCACCTTCATCTCTGTTCTTGTGCGTGCGTGTTATTTAGTCTTTCGCATGTTATCATCTCTGAGTAAATAGATGCTATTTAACTCAAAGAGATATTAACATATCCTTTCTCACAAGGATGGTTGATTAAGCTAGATGACTAGCTAACGAGAATGAATTCTTTCTCACAAGGATCGTTGATCGAGCCAAATGATTAGCCGATAATAATGATCTATGAAGATAAATAAGAATAGAGGAGAGATGGGCTCTCTGTCATGGTAGCCTCTCTCTCTCTCTCTCTCTCTCTCTCTCTCTCAATGGCAAGAAGCCTAGCCAAGAACAATGTTAGCCCCAAGACTTTTTGATGCAGGACAATCGTGGACTATCCATCAAAATATTTTAAGATCTATTAGAATAATTTTTATTTTAGTAATATTTGATTTGATTCCATATAATCTTTTAGTTAGGTTTTTAGGATTTGATTTTGAAATCTCTTTCTATTTTAGCTAGAATTTTATTTGATTGCATCTTTTAGTTTTGTTAGGTTTTGATTTGATTAGGATTTTATTTACTTCCTTAAGTGTTTAGTTGCTTCTTTTCTATAAATAAGAGATGTAATCCTCCATGAGGAATAGACATTGATAAATAAAAATTTTGAGTTTGAGAATTCTCTTTTGAGCATGTGAAGTATTCTTTGACATGTGATTTGTCTTTTGTTTAGGGTGTGAAGTCCTTGGGTGTGAAGCCCCTAGGCGTGAGGCCTAGTACCTATTAAAATTCTTTTTTAATTATCCTTCTCGATCATCCACCACTCATTTCCCCTCCAAAAGAATCCCCACCATCCAACAAGTCAAAACACCTCCACATAAATTTTTTAAAAAAAAGCTATTGTTCAACCGTGAACAGTAGCATGTACTATTCATCTTGGTAGCTTTCTTCTTCATCATGGAATTTATCCCCATTATGCCAAGTCTCGATGATTTCTCGCCTCTAGATTGAAGCCCTGACGCCGCTCCCCATCACCTTTCCTCCGCCCCCTTGCTTCATGTTGATCATTCCTATTTATAGGCTTAAAAGCATTAAGGAGTGAGTTAGTGGGCCTTAATTCCTCTTGAATGAGTGAGTTAGTGGTCATTAACTCCTCTTTAAATGGGTGAGTTAGTGGTCATTAACTCCCATTAAATGAATGAGTTAGTGGGGTGAACCGTTTCCTTAAAAGTAGCATTTAAAAATGGTAACGGCCATGGGCAAAGTTCATCAAAAACGGCCATGGGTGAAGTTCGCCAATAACGGCCATAGGCGAATATCGCCAATAACGGTCATGGGCGAAGTTTACCAATAACGACCATGAGCGAACTTCGCCAGAATGGAGATAGTCCACTTTCTTTGGAATGTGGGTGACGTGGCCCACATAGGCTATTAGGCGGCTTCGCTTAGCGAGCTTTTGCGACCTATGAGATTCACTTGACTTTAGCGAACTTCACGACCGGTGAACTTCGCTATGTAGCCCACGTGGACTATTGGGCGGCTCGTTTTAGGTGAACTTCACTTAAAGCTTCACTTTGACTTAGTCTTGAGGCGAGCTTCATTATGACTTGTGTGAGCTTATGGTATATGGAAAGCTTCTTGATAAGTTGATTTGACTCGAATCGACTTGAACTCGTTTATTGATTCGGCGACTTGAGGGCGCTTCTACATTCGACCAAGTCAGTGGGAACCTGATTTGGATTAGTCAGACTTGAGGGCGTCTTTTGACTTCGACCGAGTCCGACTTGAGGACTAACTTCGGACTTGGGCCCTCTTTGGCTCGGATGTAGTCATGTTAGCATGTGATCCAGCGAACCGGTGTATACCTATATGCGATGCTTGAGCCAATCTGAAGTATTGACCCCATGGGTGTTTACTTCTTGGACTCGGCGTTGGTCCAATAGAGTATATTTTAACCGTCTACACTTAGAAAAGGAGATGCTTGTCTAGAGGAGGAAGATTAACTTTAGTGAATTCAGTTGTATCTTCAAGCCTCTTTTCGGATGTCTTTATGTTTATTTCCTCAGTGGGTTATTGATAGGATTGATATAATTAGAAGGAGAATTTTCTTGACTGGATCAGGTGATGTTAAAGGTGCTTCTAAGCTGGTAAAATGGGGAGATTTGTAAGCCTAAGTATTAGGGAGGGCTATGTTAATTAAAAATCTATGAATTTAGCTCTTTTGGGAAAATGGTTATGGAGATGGTTGGATAATAATTAGGTTTTATGGAAAGATATTATGTATGAAAAATATTACTCTAATGAGGATAAGCTGAACTGTGTGTGTTTTGATAAATATATTTCTAAATTCTTGAAAACTTTTTGGCCAACAGAGACTGTTTTATATGTAGTACTTAGGTTAATCTGGATAATGGAAAGAAGACTTGGTTTTGGAAAGACAAGTGGATAGGTGACATTTCCTTAGCCAATATGTTTTCTGATCACGTTGCTCTAGCTATTAATCCATGGACTACTATTTTTTATATAGATATAATGAGAATGGTCACTGGATGTGGAGAATTCCTTTAAAAGACAGTTAACAGGGGTTTTGTGCTTTCTTATTGGAATCTTAAAAATTTGATTGCGTGTGTAGGGGATACTAATTGTGATGAAGTGAGAAATTGGAGATGGGAGAATTCTCCATATTTTCTCAGTGAGGTCCTATTATCATCTCCTGATTGATGGAGAATTGCATAATAACCATGTGGACCAATAGGAAATCCCAATTCGTCATAAGGTTAGAGTCTTCTTTTGGCTTATTTTGAGGGAAAAAATTAAATACTAATGATATATTGGTTGTAAAAGGAGTTATGATTGGTCCTCTTTGTTCTGTGTATGGTATTGAGTCTAAAAGTCACGATCATCTTTTCATTAAGTGTTCTTTTGTTTCTTCTATATGGAGATCCACTGTACACAAATTTTCTTTAATAGGTGATGTTGATGATATAGCTTTTTATCGTCTTCCTGGAGATTATCTGTTCCAGCTAACAAAAGACTACAGTGGGACATTTCTTGTTGTGCTATTCTATTAGTCATATGGCATGAGAGGAATAATCGAGTTTTCATGAATAAAACCAAACATGTTCTTGCTATTTTAACTCAGGCTAATCACTTTGATGATTTTTGGTTACGTAATAGCTCTCTCAGTGCATGATCACTGCAGAATTATTGTAGGAGGGCACGACATCAGATTGCGATTGCAAATACTGAAGTTTTGTTGCTAACTTTTATTGTATAAATAGAAGGTGTGGAGTAAAACTTTTTAGTATGTAAAACATATACTCTTGTGACCACGCTTTTAGAGTTGGGAGCGTAGTCTTTTGCTGTACAACCACCCTTTATCTTTTATGCTACATGGCTGGGGATGCATAATCCTCATCCTTTTCATCAAGAAAAATTTAAATTTGAGAAAAGTCGATAAAAGTTTTAGTAATATTTGATTTGATTCCATGTAATCTTTAAGTTAGGGTTTTTAGGATTTGATTTTGAAATCTCTTTCTATTTTAGCTAGAATTTTATTTGATTGCATCTTTTAGTTTTGTTAGGTTTTGATTTGATTAGGATTTTATTTACTTCCTTAAGTGTTTAGTTGCTTCTTTTCTATAAATAAGAGATGTAATCCTCCATGAGGAATAGACATTGATAAATAAAAATTTTGAGTTTGAGAATTCTCTTTTGAGCATGTGAAGTATTCTTTGGCGTGTGATTTGCCTTTTGTTTAGGGTGTGAAGTCCTTGGGTGTGAAGCCCCTAGACGTGAGGCCTAGTACCTATTAAAATTCTCTTTTAATTATCCTTCTCGATCATCCACCACTCATTTCCCCTCCAAAAGAATCCCCACCATCCAACAAGTCAAAACACCTTCACATAAAAGTTTTTAAAAAAAAAAGCTATTGTTCAACCGTGAACAGTAGCACATACTATTCATCTTGGTAGCCTTCTTCTTCATCATAGAATTTATTCCCATTATGCCAAGTCGTCGATGATTTCTCGCCTCTAGATTGAAGCCCTCACGCCGCTCCCCATCACCTTTCCTCCGCCCCCTTGCTTCATATTGATCATTCCTATTTATAGGCTTAAATGCATTAAGGCGTGAGTTAGTGGGCCTTAATTCCTCTTGAATGAGTGAGTTAGTGGTCATTAACTCCTTTTTAAATGGGTGAGTTAGTGGTCATTAACTTTCATTAAATGAATGAGTTAGTGGGGTGAACTGTTTCCTTAAAAGTAGCTTTTACAAATGGTAACGGTCATGGGCAAAGTTCATCAAAAACGGCCATGGGTGAAGTTCGCCAACGGCCATAGGCGAATATCGCCAATAACGGCCATGGGCGAAGTTCACCAATAACGACCATGAGCGAACTTCGCCAGAATGGAGGTAGTCCACTTTTTTTGGAATGTGGGTGACGTGGCCCACATAGGCTATTGGGCGAAGCTCGCTTAGGCGAGCTTTGCTGCGACTTCTATGAGATTCACTGCAGCTTTAGCGAACTTCACTGTGACTTCGGTGAACTTCGCTATGTAGCCCACGTGGACTATTGGGCGAAGCTCGTTTTAGGTGAACTTCGCTTAAAGCTTCACTTTGACTTAGTCTTGAGAGCGAGCTTCATTATGACTTGTGTGAGCTTCGCTATGGCTTGGGCGAGCTTTGCTGATAAGTTTAGATTTGACTCAGAATCTGACTTGAACTCGTTTATTGATTCGCCGACTTGAGGACGCCTTTCGACTCAGCCCAGAGTCCGATTGGAGACCCCTTTTGATTTGGACTCAGAGTCCGACTTGAGGACGTCTTTTGACTCGGCCCTTGAGTCCGACTTGAGGACTAACTCGGACTTGGGCCCTCTTTGGCTCGGATGTAGTCATGTTCGCATGTGATCCAAGCGAACTTCGGTGTAGCCTACTATATGCTGATTCTTGAGCCCATCTAAAGTATTGACCCCATGGGTGTTTACTTCTTGGACTCGGACTCAGCGTTGGTCCAATAGAGTATATTTTAATTGTCTACACTTAGAAAAGGAGATGCTTGTCTAGAGGAGGAAGATTAACTTTAGTGAATTCAGTTGTATCTTCAACGCCTCTTTTCTAGATGTCTTTATGTTTATTTCCTCAGTGGGTATTGGTAGGATTGATATAATTAGAAGGAGAATTTTCTTGACTGGATCAGGTGATGTTAAAGGTGCTTCTAATCTGGTAAAATGGGGAGAGATTTGTAAGCCTAAGTATTAGGGAGGGCTATGTTAATTAAAAATCTATGAATTTAGCTCTTTTAGGAAAATGGTTATGGAGATGGTTGGATAATAATTAGGTTTTATGGAAAGATATTATGTATGAAAAATATTACTCTAATGAGGATAAGCTGAACTGTGTGTGTTTTGATAAATATATTTCTAAATTCTTGAAAACTTTTTTGGCCAACAGAGACTGTTTTATATGTAGTACTTAGGTTAATCTGGATAATGGAAAGAAGACTTGGTTTTGGAAAGACAAGTGGATAGGTGACATTTCCTTAGCCAATATGTTTTCTGATCACGTTGCTCTAGCTATTAATCCATGGACTACTATTTTTTTTATAGATATAATAAGAATGGTCACTGGATGTGGAGAATTCCTTTTAAAAGACAGTTAACAGGGGGTTTTTGTGCTTTCTTATTGGAATCTTATAAATTTGATTGCGTGTGTAGGGGATACTAATTGTGATGAAGTGAGAAATTGGAGATGGGAGAATTCTCCATATTTTCTCAGTGAGGTCCTACTATCATCTCCTGATTGATGGAGAATTGCATAATAACCATGTGGACCTATAGGAAATCCCAATTCGTCATAAGGTTAGAGTCTTCTTTTGGCTTATTTTGAGGGAAAAATTAAATACTAATGATAGATTGGTTGTAAAAGGAGTTATGATTGGTCCTCTTTGTTCTGTGTATGGTATTGAGTCTAAAAGTCACGATCATCTTTTCATTAAGTGTTCTTTTGTTTCTTCTATATGGAGATCCACTCTACACAAATTTTCTTTAATAGGTGATGTTGATGATATAGCTTTTTATCGTCTTCCTGGAGATTATCTGTTCCAGCTAACAAAAGACTACAGTGGGACATTTCTTGTTGTGCTATTCTATTAGTCATATGGTATGACTAATAGAATTTGAGAAAAGTCGATAAAAGTTTTAGAAAAAAGGATATTTTTTCTAATTAGCCACAAATGTTAGGGTCTATTGAGAAAATTTGAAAACTTAGGGGTTTTGTTGCACACCACAAAGTTCATGGGTTTTAATGGAATTTTTGAAGTTTATGACAATTAAGTGCAAAACCCAAAAGTTCATGGTAGTTTGTGTAATTAACCATTTTCAAATACTAGTTTTAATGTGAGACCATATTAGATTGTATCTTTTCTTTAATAACCCTATATAAAATATATAATGCAACAAAGTTTTCTTCTTTTCTTAAGAAATATAGTGGATTCAGGCTATATATGATTTACTAGTCAAGGCATTCTTTAATCTCATTTTTCTTAGAGAGACAGCTTAATATTACTTGGTCCATCAATTAAATTTTTAGAATCTTTGAAAAATACACTAAATTAGGTACACAACATCTCTGTATGTTACAGGTAATGATTACTAAAGAACATTTATAAATTGCAATTTCATATTTTCAACGAGAGAAATGGACCAATCAATTGCATCCATTACGCATGAAATAGTGTCATCTTGAACAAATTATACTCTTGTAAGCATGTACTATCATACATTAAGAGAATTAGACTAAGATGAGTGTAATAAAAACTCAGTTTTTCTTATGGAAAAATACAATATATCACATAAACTACATTAGAATTGGATGGCTAAGGATTGTCTCATACAATTAGTATTTGATAAATAAAAAATCATAATGGAGGGTAACAGTATGAAGATAAAAAGAAGTTCAAGAATAGCAAGTCATTGATAATTGCAACAGTGGCTTGTGAGATCTTGGAAGCCAACATTCTGCCTACTACAAGGGGCGTGCAGATTCTGTGCCCTATTGTCACTCCTACTTCAATTCCAACTGCATTCTTCTGAGTTGCAAACTGCATTGACAATATAAACTTTCCTTGCAAATAAAATTGCGTCATCTATTAATCTAACAAAAGAATAGACTTGTATTAATTGTCACACATTTTCCTTCCTTTGGGAAGTGTGATAATTTACAGCTTGAAATGCAAGTGAAATTTTGAGTAATGTTAAATTGTTAGGGTCGATTGCAGTATGCTACATGTACTATGGTGGTAGCCACTTGTACTTTCCTAAGCTTTTTATGAGCATTTACACCTCAAGAACCTCCACATGTTACTTTTTCACCCTCAATTTATAGGACATTTAGTCTCTTTTTTCAGTTACACTGAGGACGAACAATAAATTATCTTCATTTGATTCTAACATGATACATTAACCAATATAAGAAATAATGACATCTGGAGGTTATAAAGTTTAAGTACTGATAAAATAGATTATAAGACATAGTACACTCATACTACAAGAGATATACTTACAACTAACCCTAAATTGTTTGGTAAAGAAAATGTTAAACACAACGAGAGTTATGCGATTACCACAAATGCTGCTATCTAAATCCGGTCATCCCATTCAGGTAAGGAAGTCAAAATAAATGACTACTAAAATAAAATGAAACTTAATATGTTTACAGTTTTTCACAATTGTGATTAATCAAAATTAATAGAATAAGAAAAATAATAAAATTTATCCACACTTTCAGGGATGAAGTCTTTAATCATCCTCTTTAGAGATTCTATAAGGAGAAGCCTATTACGGGATGAAAAAAAATGCACACCTCTTAATATTTGTGTACGAAGTCCGTGAAAGAAAGTGAAAATGTGTTGTTTTCCCTGTTCCATCTCAAGCTTTTCTTCCACCCACAACGATGTGGCCATAAAAGGATGCTCATGAAGTATTTAGAGGAGGGAAGAATATTTGATTTTGGGACTCCGGTAAGAGGGTTATCTTTCTCTCTTGTGTCTGTATGTATTTTCTGAGAGAAATCATTTCAATTTATAGAGGCTTTTCACCCAATCATCTCTACCCCAAAATCAACCTCCAAATAAATACAATTAAAGGCCATTTATCTGCCCTAATTCAAATTCTGATAATGACCCATTAATTCTCCATTAATGGCTAATTATCACCCATTAAACATGTGGATTATTTGGTTGATTTGGTCAATTATTTCTAACATCTCCCACTTGGCCAAATTAACCAAATGATATACCTCCCACTATCCGTGAGATTAGATATCTTATTCTTATCATTACTCCCACTATTCATGAAGAGTAACTCACATTTCATTATTCATGAAATTTATTTGGACTTATTTATTTCTAAGTCTCATCAAACTTACATGTTTGATAAAGAATTCGGTATTCCTTTTGTTAAAGGATCAACAATCATATCGTAGTAGGGATGTAAGTCACTTTAACTTCTCCCTTTCTACAATATCTGAATATAGTGATACTGGATCTCAATGTGTTTTCCTTTGGAACTATTAGCTCCACTATTGATCAAGCTAATCGCTACTTGATTATCACAATAAATATCAATAGGTCCTTCTAACAAATTGAGATCTAGATCAATCAAAAATCGTCTTATCCAGACAGCATGTGTAGTTGCCATACTACAAGCTATGTATTCAGCTTCTTGTGTATATCTAGCAACACAACCTTATTTCTTGCTACTCCAAGAAACAGCTCCTCCTCCAAAGATGAACAAGTGTCCCGAAGTGGACTTTCCATCATCTTTATCACCCCAGAAATCAACATCGGAGTAGCCGAGGACTTCAAGTGAACTCGCTTGATAAACCAATCTATGAGTCAATGTGCCTTTGATATACTTCATAATCCTTTTAACGCTTTCAAAGGTACGGTCCCGATTACTTTGATAACGGCTAACCGGACTTACAAAGATAAGCTAAATCAGTGCGGTGCATAACATTGCATACATCAAGCTTCCAACTGCTTGAGCATAAGGAACATCTAATGGCTTCTGCCCCTCTCCAGGACTTTGCTCTTTACACAATCTCTTTCCTATAACCAACGGAGTTGGTGCAGGATTGGAATTTTCCATTCCAAACCTTTTAAGAATTGATCTTAAATACTTTTCTTGGTTTAAACTTAACATTCTAGACTTTCTATCTCGAATTATTTGAATTCTAAGAATATATGATGCATCACCCATGTCTTTCATCTCAAACTTTTCATTGAGATCTTACTTGATTTTGTTTAACATTTCTATGTCATTTCCGGCGAGCAATATATCATCCATATACAAAGATAAAATAGTGAACTTGCTCCCACTTTTCAAGACATATACACAATTATCTAATTTATTTTGAACAAAACTAAGTTTGGTGGCCACATCATGAAATTTAAGATACCATTGTCTAGAAGATTGTTTTAAACCATATAGAGATTTTATTAACTTATAAACTTTATGTTCTTGTTCTTTTACCTGAAAACCTTCAGGTTGTTGCATATATATCACTTCCTTCAACTCTCCGTTGAGGAATGCTGTTTTAACATCCATTTAGAATAACTCCAAATCAAGATATGCAACAATAGCCAAAATGATTCTAATGGATGCAAATTTAGCTACAGGAGAATACGTCTCCTGAAAATCTATTCCAGCCTTCTGGTTGTAACCTTTGGCAACTAACCGTGCTTTGAATTTATCAATAGACCCATCAACACAGTATTTGTTTTTGAGCACCCATTTGCATCCTATGGCTTTTCTATTTTCTGGTAGATCACTAAGCTCCCAAACTTTATTCTTTTCTATAGAATCAAGTTCTTCTCTCATGGCTTCCAGCCATAGATCTGACTCATGCGATTTCATCGCTTCAGAGAAGTTTAAGGGATCTTGTTCTTCTATATTTGTATCTACCGAGAAACAAGATGGCTCACATGAATACAAATAGTAATCATCCATCCATGAAGGTTGTGTTCTTGGCCTTTTATTGCCTACAACCGGTTGATGAGGTACATCATTTTCTATAGGTATTTCATCATTTTCAAGGTTAGGTTCATTCACAATATCTGGGTCATTAGTGGGAACAACATTGTAATAATCATCACCTATTACAGTTAGAGGTTATATTTCCTCTTGAACTTGTTCCTCTTCCTCTAGATTCTCTAGAAATGTAGCATCTCTGCTTTCAATGACCCCTTTTTCTTTATTATAGAACTTATAATCTTTTAATTTTTCTGAATACCCTATAAATCTACACTTTAATGTTTTAAAGTCTAATAACTTATCTCTAAGTTGACTTGGAATGAGAACATGGGCTATACATCCCCATTTTTGAGATGACTTAGATCTGATTTTCACCCATTCCATAACTCATAAGGTGTAGATGCAACTGATTTGATGGGAATTCTATTTAAAATGTAGTTTGCAGTTAACAATGCTTCTCCTCAAAATTTCTTGGAGACACGAATGAGACAACATGCATCTAACTACATTTAACAATGTTCTATTCTTTCTTTCAAGAACACCATTCTCATAGGTGTATACTGCATTGTTGTATGCCTTTTAATTCAATGCTAAATACAATAACTCTCAAATTCTTTAGAGTTATATTCCCCACCTCTATCAGTTCTTAATATTTTGATATTCCTTCCAAGTTAGTTTTCAACTTCTGTCTTATATCTTTTAAAGCATTCAAAAGCTTCTAAGTTTCTAGATATAAGATAGACGTGTGCAAACTTGGAATAATCATCTATAAAAATAATAAAATATTCCTTATTACTATGAGTTTTGACACTTAGGGGACCACAAATATCGGAGTGTATCAACCCTAAAAGTTCATTGGCTCTTTGTCCGCCAATAAAAGGTTTCCTGGTCATTTTACCAGTTAAACAATGTTCACATGATGGTAATTGAACATTAGATAGTGCAGGCAATAAGTTCATTCTAATAATTTCTTTTATTTTTGAAATACTAGCATGTCCTAATCTAGAATGTCACAATTCAGACTCAGAAATATAACAGGACAAGTAGTTCAAATTAAAAATTTTATTATCAGAATTATTACAAACTACTGGAAGAATGCATAATTCATGCTCGGGTACATATTTTCCCATAGCATACACTTTATTAATTTTGCCTATAGAAACCCGGTTATTGTAGAACCTAACTTCAAGTCCTTTCTTCATCAAGCTTGGAACAGAGATCAGATTGCGCCGAATTCCTGGCGCATAGAACACATCTTTGAGGACAAAACACTATCCCCAAGATCCAATCTATATGAACCAATACCTTCTACATCGAGATAGGTATCGTTTCCCATATAGATCCTCTGTTCTCCTTTCTTCAGCTCGGTGAATTCCGTGACTCTATTCTTGTCCTTTGAGATATGTCTGGTCGCACCGGAGTCGATCCACCAACCGCTGATGTCCGTCATCACAGCATTGCATTCCGTCACACCGACGAATTCTCTTTTGCTAGTACCCCCTTGTTCCGGATGCTTATAGCCTCCCTTATTCTCCTACTTTTCACCTTGTGGGCAAGTGGGCTTGAAATGCCCAAACTTTCCACAATTATAGCAGGCTGCGGGGTACTTTCTTTCTCTTGAACTGCTGCGATTTTGGTCCTCGCGGTTGTGGTTTACTAGGACCAGGGTTTCTATTTCTTCCAGTTTGGTGCTTCTGATGCACATAGTTCATTTCTTGCTGCACCATGTTCAGTTCTGGTTCTTTCCTACTGGCTATTAAATCTTGTTCTATAGCTAAGTGCATTGGCAAATCCGTAACAGATTTAATGGCAGGATTCATTCTTAATGTAGTGGCAGCTACAGCAAGGGAAGGTGGAAGACTATTCAGTATAGTTGCCACTTGCATTCTTTCTGGGATTTCGGTCCCGGCAGTAGATAAGTCCTTAGCCATGACAATTATTTTATTTATATGTTCTACGACATTGTCTCCCTCTTGCATTCGAGAAGAATTATACTTATGCAAGAGTAGTTGAATATTAACTTCTGAGACAATGTCGTATTTATCTTTTATTGATTGCCACATGTCCATGGAAGTTTTACAAGTTTCAAAAACTTTAATTAAATTATCTTCCATGAACATTAGCATAAGACTTTTAAGCCTTTTGTCTTTCGACTTCCACTGCTTCGAACTCCTTCTTTTCCTCAACAGTAAAGGTATCAGTTAAGGTAGGAGCACTAGTTTCGATGACTTCATCTATATTGTCATGTATAAGACCATATCTTATTTTTCTATGCCACATATCATAATTACTACCATTAAAATTTTCGATCTTTGCCAATTCACTTAGAACCAATTTACTAGCCATTTGGTTGAGAACTAAAACTAAATTTTTCAATTTAAAAAGAATTTAGATATGTGTACTACTAATTAATGCTAAGATTCGTATATATACTACGTGGAAAAAAATAATAAATTAAAATGAACCTGATACTTTTGAGTTGAGAAAAGAGGCTCCAATTAGAGCGAGACCGTCACTTAGAGGTGTCGACCGGAGAATCACTTGTCGAAGATTTGGCGTCGTCTCTGATCCGAGGTCGCAGCGAGGTTGAAGTTGATCTGGTCGGCATCGAACTGATCTGAGTTGCTAGGTTGAAGATGCGTCGAATTTGATCCAAAAGGATAGAGATGATTGTGATTCTAGTTTGGAGATGAGGGTCTTTGTAGAAAGAATAATTATGGCGAGGGGTTTTTAGAAAACTTGAAATAAACTATTGGATGTTTCAATCACAAGAGCTCTCTGGAAGAAAAATAAAAATGGGAACAGATTGTTTCTCTAGGGCACGGAGCTCAAAAATTTTATAATAGTGGGAAAGTCACGGGTCCATGTAATGTAAAGAAATAAAGAGGTGAGAGAGAGTTGGCTTTATGAAAACTCTTTGAGGGAAACAACTAGAACAAAAAATATATAAAATAAGAACAAGAGGCTTTGAGTCACGGGTAGAGTTTGTAAGCAAGTCAAAGCTTTTTCTTTTCTTGGGAAGAGAGTAGGTGAGAGAGGGAAAGCTACTTGTGGCTAAAAATAAGCAGCTAGAACATATAAACTATTGGACAAAAGAAATGAAATAACAAGTGGTTTAAAAACACAAGTAGCAGCTGGATGTGGTACTCTTCTTCTCTGTTGGAAAAAATGCAGAGGAGGTGGAGGAAAAAATTCTTCTCTGTTGGAAAAATGGCAGCGGTGTGGAGAAGTTGCCTGGCTCTGATACCAGTGAAGTATTTAGAGGAGGAGGGAAGACTATTTGATTTTGGGGCTCCGGTAAGAGGGTTATCTTTCTCTCTTGTTTCTGTATGTATTTTCTGAGAGAAATCATTTCAATTTATAGAGGCTTTTCACCCAATCATCTCTATCCCAAAATCAGCCTCCAAATAAATACAATTAAAGGCCATTTATCAACCCTAATTCAAATTCTGATAATGACCCATTAATTCTCCATTAATGGCCAATTATCACCCATTAAACATGTGGATTATTTGGTTGATTTGGTCAATCATTTCTAACAGCTCATGTGCCTAGAAAAAGATTTGATAAAGCCTCAAAAGGCAAATACTAACACAAGTTTCACTCATGAGAAACAAATTAAAGAATATAACCTAAAAGCCACAACTACTTACAAAAGTTTCAACTAAAAACAGATTAAGCACTTACTGTGTTTGTCCATAAATTATTTGAAAGAAAGAAGCAGAGCCGAGCTTTAATTATTTATTGCATAAATTAAACCCAATTATTAGCTTTTAGTCATAGATGGATAATGATACACCCAAATAAGTGGGACTTATCTTATCTTAGGGATAAGATATTTAACTAATTCTGATTGGATTAGAATTAGATATTTTCTCTCTTTAAATAAGAACGTACTGTGAAAAGATAAAAAGAAACAGAAAAAATACCGCCATCTCCTCCTTCCTCTCTCTCTTTCTCTCTCAATTCTATATTTTCTGGGTTAGTCGGGTGATTCATGAGAGTTTTACACCATATGGGTGTGATTGCTTCCAGATCGCTTTTCATAGATTGAGGTGTGTGCCAATCCTTCCAAAGATTCGGAATAGATAATCTCTAAAGAGGAGATTTATATTCAATATATTTATGCATGGTTTACATTGGTATCAGAGTGAGATTAGGGTTGCTTACATCTTTGACCTTCTTTTAGTGTTTAGATCTGATTGCATATTATATTTGCTTAGATTAGATAAGAAGTTTATGTTAGAGAAAGATAAAAACTTTTGCTTTAATAGATGAAACCCTAATCAATCTCAAGATTGTTCACGTCATATTATTGAGATAATTAAGAATATGCGGAACCATACTTGAATCTATGGAGTAGGACGTAATTCTTGAGTTTTGAGATGTAGATCTTCCAAATCTTGTACGTATATCCTCCTTAGAGAAACCCTAACTTTCTAAAGATGGAAAATCAGAAAGAGAGTGTACGTGGAGATTTGAGGAACCACAACCCTATTTATAACTGAATCCAGTTATTCATAATTATCAATTCACCCATCATAGAATTAACAATTATATTTTGGTCTCTACACATAGGAGTCCTATACTTTAATTATGCATTAAAAGCCCATACACTAAATTAGATCACTTTAATGGGCTAACCTTAATTGCTAGCATATAGTACATATTTATTTAATATATTGGCCCATATATTGGATTTAAATCCAACAATCTCCCACTTGGGCCATATATGTTACTATATAAATATGAATTATGATATAACCTTATGAGCTCATGAATTTTGCTATCAAACAATATGTATCTGTAACAATCCCGTCTATCAGTTATATCAACATAGGATCAAAGCGATCTTCATTGCATTTATCGCAACTAGACCCATCAATGGTCACGTATATCAATAAAACCAACAACACAGATCAAGCATGAATGTGTAGCATGAAAATTTTATATAGTGTGATCTTAACATGCCTATTTCTAACCGGTCCACCTTAAAATCTTAGTGAGATCAACCCATACCAAAATCAGAGTGCATATGAACTAAATACTTTATACTGCAGTAAATAACCATACAATATCCATAAAATCATAACTAATGTGTCTATAAACAAAAGCATCTAAAATACAAACTCCCACTAAAATGACATATCCAGAAGAGATAAAACACCCATATGAGCAGTGTGCTCATGAAAGACCTTGGGTGGTAAATCTTTAGTCAGCGGATCCGCAATCAAGGAGTTTGTCCCAATGTACTTTATAGACACAAGTCCACTCTGAACTCTTTCTTTAACAACTAGGGACTTGATGTCTATATGTTTTGACTTCGTCGAGCTCCTATTGTTGTTGGAATATAACACTGCTGACTTATTGTCACATAATAACTTAAGGTGCCTTTTAATGCCATCTATAATTTGTAGCCTAGTGACAAAATTTTATAGCCATATTCCATGATTAGACACCTCATAGCATGCTACAAACTCAGCTGGCATGATGGATGAAGCTATGAGTGTCTGCTTAACACTCTTCCAAGAGATAGCTTCTCCAGCAAGCAGGTAGATATAGCCCGAAGTAGATTTCATGCTATCTTGGCATCCAGCAAAATCGGAGTCAGAATACCCAACGATCTCTAACTGGTCCGACCTCCGATACGTGAGCATGTATTCTTTTATTCTCTCTAAATACCTCAAGACTCGCTAGGCTGCTTCCCAGTGATCCATTCCAGGATTACTTAAGTATCTGCCCAACATTCCAACCACGTACACAAAATCCTGACGCGTACACACTTGAGCATACATTAGATTCCCCACTACTGACGCATAAGGAATCTACTGTATCTCCCTAATCTCGAAATTATTCTTGGGGCACTAATTGAGACTGAATTTATCTCCCTTAGCTACAGGGGTGTCACCTGATTTATAATTTTGCATGCCAAATCTTTTAAGAACCTTCTCGATATAGCTACTTTAGGATAACCCAAGTATACCCCGAGAGCGATCCCAGTGTATTTGTATGCCCAATACAAAAGAGGCGTCCCCAAGATTTTTCATCTCAAATTTCTTTGATAGAAATCTCTTGATTTCGTGCAATAAGCCTATATCATTGCTGGCAAGCAATATATCATCGATATATAAAACTAAAAATATGCTTACTCCCACTGAACTTGTGGTATACACAATCATCAACTAATTTATCTCAAAACCGAATGAGATGATAACTTGATTAAACTTGTAATACCAATGACAAGAAGCTTGCTTAAGCCCATAGATGGATTTCTTCAATTTGCAAACCATCTCCTTTGCATCTCTCAACACAAAATTTTCTTGCTACACCATGTAAATTATTTCATCAATGTCGCCATTGAGAAACGCAATCTTTACATCCACCTGATGTAGCTCAAGATCAAAATGTGCCACAAATGCTATTATTATCCTCAAAGAGTCTTTCGATAAAATCGGAGAGAAAGTCTCTTTATAGTCGATGCCTTCTTTCTGTGTAAAGGCTTTAGCGACAAGACGAGCTTTGTACCTCTCCACATCACCTTTCGAGTCCCTCTTGATTTTAAATATCCATTTACAACCAATGGGCTTCGCACGTTCAGGCAATAGGACAAGAACCCAGACGTCATTGTCCTTCATAGACCTTATCTCCTCATTCATGGCATCAATTCACTATTGAGATTTAGAACTTTCCATGACTTGACGGAAGTTGATTGGGTCATCTTCCACCATACCGATGTCATCCTCATATTTTTGGAGAAATATAATATAATTATTTGGAACCGCACTTCTCCTTTCTCTAGTGGATCTTCTTAATGGCACAGGTTCTTGAGGTGGTAGAGTTTATTCTTCTAGAACAATTTTTGTAACGGGAGGTTCTATAACATTGTCTTGATTTGGATCTGTTTCTTGAACAATGTCAGGAATAGAAGCCTGATCAATGTCAATAGCAGCTATGGAAATATTAACATGTTCCTCTTCAAAGACAAAGTCTTTAACCTTATCTCCCACCGCAAACTCAACATCCTCAAAGAACCGGACGTTTCCCGTCTCAAATATTGACTTGAAAGTAGGATCATAATATTTGTAATCCTTGGATTTCTCAGAGTAACCAACAAAATAGCAGCTTACTGTTCTAGAGTCCAGTTTCTTTTCATGTGGCCTATAAGGCCTAGCCTCAGCTAGACATCCCCAAATGTGCAGATGCTTTAGACTAGGCTTTTTGCCTGTCCAAAGTTTATAAGGGGTTTTGGCACTTACTTTAGTGGGTACTGTATTGAGTATGTAAGCTGCAGCCTTTAATGTTTCTTCCTAGAGAGATTCTGGTAAGTTAGAATGACTAATCATACTCCTTACCATGTCCTTGAGCGTTCTGTTTCGTCTTTCGGCAACATCATTCATGGTAGGAGAACTAGGCAAGGTGTACTATAGGACGATACTACACTCCTCTAGAAATTTAGCAAATGGTCCCGGACGTTATTCACCTGAACCGTCATATCTGTGGTAATACTCACCACTGTTCGCGGGGAAAGTTGGTTTGTTATTCATTGCTCGTTTGAACTCGTGTACAGCTTCGTTGACCCACAACAAAATTCAAACAAAAGAAAAATGCCTTTTATTTCGGGCTTACAATGAAAATGAAAATTACAACTTTCTTCCTTTAGAACAAACACGCAGGATCTCTATTTTACGGGATCCTCGCTATGGGTTCTTTGCTTGTGCCGGACTTTTTATTCGTCCTGGACCACGCGCAATTCGATCCAGTGGAAACCCGTTCGAACTACAGACGGAAGGGGCTCGTTTCACGAAGGAAACGACGACTCGAGGATCACACTCACGAAGGAGAGGATCGCCGGGATCGTGACTCACGGAAGGAGAGGATCACGGAGCGTGAGATCTACTAGGAGAAATCACGCTGATCTCAGAGTCCAATTCGAAGTTCGCCAATTCGTTTGTAGATCCGACGTTCGGGCCGTGCTCGGATCGGCCGACGGCTCGTGGATCTGGGGTTCTCTCAAGAATATCGAAAATCTCCTCCAGCTCGGAACGGAAAGCACCCCCAACTATTTATAGGAAAACAATAGAGGGCTTTTTCATCGGCCGACACCATTTGGTGTCCGCCAATTGGCGGACACCAAACGGTGTCCGGTTTCGCCTCGCCGCTTTTGGCTTCGGTTTGATTTTCGGACTTTTCTGTGACATTCGTTCGCTCTTGTCGTCGTCGTTCTAAGTCCGTGCTTGGTTCTCTTGATCGGTTTCATCCCGCCAACGGTTTAAGTGACGATCGGTCAATGTTCAACCGATTCGCCGACGCTCGAATCCGATCGATCTCTTTAAAGCTTCGCTTGTTGGATTCATTCCATAACACGAGCTCGTTGATTCAGACGCTGCTGACCCACTTTGTGTGTTCGTCAATTTGCTTTATGGCCGGTTTTGTCGAATGGGTTGTTGGTTGTTAACCCACCGCCACGAAGTTTCGCTCGCACCGATAAGCAATTTTAACGCCAGATATTCTCCAAAGCGCCTCGATTTTGATGAGTCCGGGATGCTTTGACATGATGACCCTTCACCCTTCAATCGGTGTGATGGGACTTGTGAATGACCTTGGCGTGCTCAATCTCCACTCTTTTCAGCCTTTCCAGTGCTTTGTAGGATTGCCGGGTTATTACGATCATCATTTTTGTCCGACCGTCGCCAGATCTTGACCGTAGGTCGGTAGATGAATTTCTTTCGAGGTTAACTCGGTATTTGATTCCTCCAATTCTCTCGTGTTCTCCGCTTTGTAGGATACGGGATGTTACGGTGCCGCATTTATTGCTTGACCGTTGTTGGAATTTCAGAAGCTAATTGAGTTTATTTGATGTTGACTCGCGGTCGGTGGATTGTCGTCCAATTGACCATCGAGATTCCTCCATTGATCGGGAATCCTCACCGCGACTGCTAGTGGCGTTGAACCATATAGGTTTTAGCCTTCAATCGGCAAATGCAACGCGCTGACTAGCGCACGATCTTACGTGGATCCAACCGCTGATCGGTGAATCCTTCGCCGATGACGCCCGGTTGGCGCCGCCATCAGATACTCGTTGAAGTGTATTCATCCACGGTGGGAGGAAATTGAAGATTATCGAGTTATCCTTAAGAATACGGTAATATTCTCCGTGAACTTCTCGCAATTGAAAACAGCTTATACTCATAATCCTAGTTGAGTAGGATTAGGCGTTGATTGGCGTCGATGCAATCCGTGCGGTCGAGTTATCCTAAGAATATTTTTGTGAAGATATTCTTCCTGAACTTCGATAAATTAGGAAGCAGTTTATACTCGTAATCCTAGTTGAGTAGGATTAGCGACGCTGATTGCCGATGTATCCGCATTTATCGAAGTTATCCCTAAGAATATTTTTGTGAAAATATTCTTCCTGAACTTCTCGATAGATTAGGAAACAGCTTATACTCATAATCCTAGTTGAGTAGGATTAGCGACGCTGATTGAAGGCCGATGCAATCCTCGATTGGTCGAAGTTATCCCTAAGAATATTTTTGTGAAGATATTCTTCCGGAACTTCTCGATAAATTAGGAAGCAGTTTATACTCGTAATCCTAGTTGGAGTAGGATTAAACCACATGGGAGAATAATACTCCCAACATCTCCAAAATCTTTCCAAACTTGGCGGAGGGAGTAGGAGCTAATCAGCGGACTGATTTGGCACTATTTTGACATCCGGATAAGATTCCAATTAGGACTCCTAATTAGGGGCTGATTAGAGTCCTAATTAGAATTGATTTGGATTCCAATTAGAATTCCTACTTCTTGCCAAATAGGAGTCCTTGTTCAAAGAGGATTGGGTTCATATGGGGTTGTTATAAATACCCATACTCTTCCTATTCTTCCGACCTAGGCCCCCCTATGCTCTCTCTCTCTTGTTTTCACCTCGCCACGCGCCATCTCTTCTCAACAAGGTATGCACACGAGTTTTACAAGGTCTTTTCATCTTTTTCTTCTCTTTTCCTTGTGTATGCAGTGATGAAACCACGAGGAGAAGGACGAGGCCGTGATCGGGCTGGCGGTGGCGGCGCCAGTACGGCGGCGGCGACGGCGTTACGGCGCCTGCGGGCGCCGCTTATCGCGGTATTGGCGCATTAGGCCGGTCGGCGCTGCCAGCGGCGCGACTGTGCAGCCTGGCTGCTCTGCGTGCCCGGCCAGCGCTCTGGCGTGGCTCATAGCGGCTCAGCGCTCAGGCTGCCGGGTCGAAGCTCTGGCGGTTTGGCCCGCTGGCTACTGTTGTTGCACCGGTTGGGCTGGTGGTCTTCTTCGATGCCCTTTTGTTGATTTTTTAGAGCATATCGACTTTATTTGTCTTCTTGCAGCTCATGTCGCCGCTGAAGATCTCATGCTCAGGGGTCGATCAACTCGGCCAAGAGCTGCGGAATGCACGCTTCCTTCTTTTGGTGGTAGGAAAGGCCATATTATTGTTCGCGGTGTTGATGATTGTCATTGATTTGAATTTGCTACGGCTTCTTTGGCCTACAACAAAATTCAAAGAGAAATATCGCTTTTATTTTAAGGCTTACAATGAAAATCAAAAAGATTACAACTTTTTATCCTTGTGAACAAACACGAGGATCTGCTATATCGAAGCCTCGCCATGGGTTCTTTGCCTGCGTCGGACTTTTGTGTCCGTGGACCACCGCTAATTCCAATCCAAGTAGAGACCCGTTCGAACTACAGATGTAGCGCTCGCTTCACCAAGGAAACGGCGCCGAGGGGATCACACTCACGAAGGAGAGGATCGCCTCGGGGATCACACTCACGGCGAGAGGATCACGGAGCGGTGAGATCTACAAGGAGAAATCACAGCTTTTCCCCGAGGTTAAGACTAAGCTTAACCTAGAGGGTATCTTAGTTCACCCTCAATTAAGCTTCCTTCCGCTTGTAGATCGACGCGATCGACTTGTGCTCTTGCGCTTCTGAACGGTAAGGCCGACGGCTCATGGATCTCGTGAGAACTCTTCGTAAAATCGCCGAAAACCCGAGCCTGAAGTCCTCCAAGCCTGGAAGTCCAAAATCTCCTCCAAGCCCTCAGAGTCCCCTTCAAGTCCAGACCCCCTATTTATACAATGGAGGGTGTGGCGCCGTTAATTCGTGGCTCTGCCCACTCTGGCCGAGCCACTCGCTGTTGGGCTCGGCCATGGCCGAAGCCTCCGCCACTTGCCGAGGCACTCGGCCAAGTTGGCCGAGGTGGCTCGCCAAAGTGGCCGAGCCACCTTGGCCACTTTGGCCGAGGTTTACGCGGGCGCCGTTTTGCGCTTCGCCAGTCTCCGCTTCGCCGATTCTTCGCCGATTCTTTCTCGCTTCCGGCTTAGTTTTGCTCGTAATGTCGCTGCCGTGGTTTGAGTCCGCGGTCCGATCAACTTTCGTGAGCGAGCGCTTGCATTTGACGGACTGGCACGTTGATTCCGCCTCGCCAACGCTTGAGTTTAGTCAACTCCGACGCCGCCTCATTGGCTCGTGACGCCTTGCCGACTTACTTCATGTGCTCGCCGACTCGCTTCACGCCGCTTTTGGCGGCGGACGCCGCTTTTGCGACGCGCCGGTTTGTCGACCGGATCGCTGGTTGCCAACCCATCGCCACGAAGTTTCGCTTTGGCACCGATAAGCAATTTTTATGCCTAGATACCCCTCCAAAGCCGCCTCACTGATTCTTGATGAGTCCGGGATGCTTGACATGATGGTTCCCGCCTTCGCCGGCTGAGGGTCCCAAAAGATAGCTTCAAGTCTTCGATTCTTTTCGATCATCCAGCTTCTTTGTAGGATTCCGATAAGATCACGGTGCGTGCATTGTCCGACCGCTTGTTATCTTGATTCAAGCCGGTGGGTGAGTTTTGTTTGTAACTTGTGCCGGGTTGGTCATTGTTTGACTAACCATCGGACTTTGGACTTATCCGACGATCGAAGTTATCACGCAGGTGTAAGCAATTTTTATGCCTACAGATACCCCTCCAAAGCCGCCTCGCCTCGATTTTGATGAGTCCGATGCTTTGGACATGATGGTTCCCTACTTTCGCCGGCCGAGGGTCCCAAAAGATAGCTTCAAGTCTTCGATTCTTTCAGATCATCCAGCTTTGTAGGATTCTCCGATAAGATCACGGTACAGATTTATTGTCCGACCGCTTGTTATCTTGATTCAAGCCGGTGGGTGAGTTTTGTTTGTAACTCGTGTCGTTGGTCGCTTGTTTGACTAACCATCGGACTTTTGACTTATCCATGTCGCGTATCCCTTTGTTGGCTACATGTTGTTGTGTCGAAAGTACATGGAATTTCATAACCCCAGCCGGCTATTTCTTCCATCATCACGCGTTGTTGGTTTAACCACGAGGATCGATCTTTTCATGGAGATATCCTCCGAGGATTCTTTGTTGAAACAGAGACCATTTGGCTTTCAACCATCGCCCTAGCCTTCACCGGCGAAAGCGACGCTTTGACCGTTGTTGGATATGATTATCCACGTGGGTGAAGTTTCTTCGGGCCGACATATTGTCCGTGTTGACTTTCACCAGCCGATTATTCCTCTCTTGGATATTATGGTTGGAGGAAATTAAGGGTTATCGAAGTTATCCTAATATGGATTTATTCTCCGTGAACTCGCCGAAAATTTGGAAACAGTTTATACTGTGATTCCCGCTGGAGTAGGATTAGCGACGCTAATTCTGGCCGGTGTATCCGCACGATCGAAGTTATCCCTAAGAATATTTCTTTGAGAATATTCTTCTGGAACTTCTCGACAAATTAGGAAACAGTTTATACCGTAATCCTAGTTGGAGTAGGATTGGCGACGCTGATTTAAGGCCGGTAATTCCGCACGATCGAAGTTATCCCTAAGAATATTTGTGAGAATATTCTTCGAACTTCACAAATTAGAAACAGTTTATACTCAGAATCCTAGTTGGAGTAGGATTAGGCTAATGCTGATTTGGCGCTGGTGTATCCAAGACGATTGTTATCCCTAAGAATATTTTGTGAGAATATTCTTCCGGAACTTCTACAAATTAGGAAACAGCTTATACCGTAATCCTAGTTGGAGTAGGATTGGGCAACGCTGCTGATTACGCCGATGCAACCGACGATCGAAGTTATCCCTAAGAATATTTCTTGTGAGAATATTCTTCCGAACTTCTACAATTTAGGAAACAAATTTATACTGTAATCCTAGTGGAGTAGGATTGGGCAACGCGTTGATTGGCGCCGATGTAATCCGCATCGATCGAAGTTATCCCTAAGAATATTTTTGTGAGAATATTCTTCCGAACTTCGACAATTTAGGAAACAGCTTATACCGTAATCCTAGTTGAGTAGGATTGGGCAACGCTGATTTGCGCCGGTAATCCAAGACGATCGAAGTTATCCCTAAGAATATTTCTTGTGAGAATATTCTTCCGAACTTCTACAAATTAGGAAACAGCTTTATACTGTAATCCTAGTTGGAGTAGGATTGGGCAACGCTGATTGGCGCGATGCAATCCAAGACGATCGAAGTTATCCCTAAGAATATTTCGTGAGAATATTCTTCCCGAACTTCGACAAATTAGGAAACAGCTTTATACCGTAATCCTAGTTGGAGTAGGATTGGCAACGCTGATTGGCCGATGCATCCGACGATCGAAGTTATCCCTAAGAATATTTCTGTGAGAATATTCTTCCCGAACTTCTCGACAAATTAGGAAACAATTATACCGTAATCCTAGTGGAGTAGGATTGGGCAACGCCGCTGATCAAGGCCGAAGTAATTTCATTGGATTCTGAGAAACTTCCCACTTCACTAGGAAATTATACCGAATCCTAGTTGAGGATTAGGCGACGCTGATCGGCCGAGGGAATCACATGAGGTGTTATCCCGCCAATAAACCTTCGAATCTTTCCCAAATATAGCGGAGGAATTAGGGCCAATCAACGGACTGATTTGGCGCTATTTGACATCCAAACAAGATTCCACTAGGACTCCTAATTAGGGCTGATTAGAGTCCCATAGAATTGATTTGGACTCCAATTAGAATTCCTACTTGCCAAATAGTCCTTGTTCAAAGAGGATTGCATATGGGGTTGTTATAAATACCCACAAGGCCTCTTTCTTGCTGACCTAGGCCACCCTCCCTCTCTCTTTCTCCTCTTGTTTTCGCCTCGCTCGCCTCGCCTCTTTTGATCAACGAGGTATGTGTACGAGGGTTTTGTAAATTCTTTTTCTTCTTTCTTCCTTTTTGTGCGTGCAGCGATGAAACCAGGAGGGGAGAGGGATCGCCGAGAGTGGCGAGGGCACCGGCGGCCGAAGGGCGACGTGGCGGGCGCAAGCGGCATTCGCTGGGTACCGGCGTTAACGCTGGCCACACATGGGCGCCATACGGCTACTGGCTGGCGAAGCGCCATAGCTGGCCGGCTACTGGCGCCATACTGGGGCGCTTAACGCATTACGCCAGCTACTGGCGGCGCTGGTTCATGCCAGGCTGGGCGCTACTGGTTGCTTGTCTGGTCGCCGTTCGGTCGCCTCGTTGTGGCATGCCGGACCATGTCGCCGCCTTCTGCCAGGCTAATTGAGTCGATTCGACCAAACGGACCGACTTTTGTTGTATTTTGTGCTCTTCCGATGTCGCCGGAAGATCACTGCTTCGGGAGTCGATCAACTCGCACGCTGCGAATGCACGCCCTTCTTTCGGTGGAAGCGCCAGCCATCATATTCTCGCATATATGCTTGTATCCCCGCCGTTCTCCTTTTGTGAGGCGATTGGGAAGAGCCGAGATTCTCCTTTCGTGGAGGATCGACGCCTGATTGTGTACTTCGATGACCCCGCCTCGTCTCCTTGAGGCGAGAAGAGCCGATTCTCCTTCGCGGAGGATCGACGCTCGATTGTGTACTCGCTATGACCCCGCTTCCTTCCTTTGTGAGGCGATTGGGAAGAGCCGAGATTCTCCTTCGGAGGATTGAGGCTTCAAAGATCACCCGCCTCGACAGCTTTAACGGAGCGCATTTCATACCGCATTCTCACCAGAACGGATATATTGTTGCTTTGTTCATGACTATATTTATCGCTCTCCCGTATTCGATACGGTGAAATCGCTGCATCTCGCTATAAGGTCGCGGACTAGATCTCATGGGTTTCTCGAGAAGAGTTCTACTTTATAATCGCTTCCTTTTTCAAGATATTCTCCTAAATGATCTCGTTAACCCTTTGTTCTTCTGTGGTAGCGGATGCTCCGATGATTATTCGCCTACTGGCTCCTAATGTCAAGTCTCGATTCTCAAGGTCATCCGAGAAGGCCTTTTTCCACCGAGGAAGCGAACCGCAATGAGGCTTAACACTCGCATGAAGAAACCCGCTAAGCCCGAGCCTACTATCATAATTTCGATGACGAAGTTTGAGGGATCGCCTTATCATCCGCCCACCGCCTCCCTTACTTTGGCCGAAACCAGATTTCCGACCTTCGAGTATAGGGCGCGGGTGGAGGCCCTGTGTTAATCTTGACGGACCACTTCCACGGATTCAACCTATTGCCGAGATTGCCCCGCCAAAATCGCTGCCTCGACTCCAGCCTCGGATGGGTCTCCTTCACTGTTGGAGAATGGTTTGCAAAGCATCTCTATTATCGAGGTTAGATGGGCTTAATTTTATGGTCTTCGCCCATTCATATTGAGTATCTTGGAGGAAATTCAACATGGTTGGTGGCCCTCGCCTAGTTAATCGCTAGAGCAAAGCTCACTAGTCGGGCTAACTCGCATACCGGTGGAGGATTTAGCCTTTTTGAATCATGCGATGAGGTGATACGACTCATCATCGAAGCTCGGATCAAGGCTTCTCGTGAACGCTGCCGCGAGAGGAAAATATCGAGCAAGAGATCATATTTTCGAACTCATATGAGCGACAGCCGCTGCAGCCAGAAGATAAACTTGTACCACACCCATGTCGAACGCATGTGAATCGTGACTGCTCAAGGGGAGAAGACGCGAAGGATTTCACGCGGAGTGCACCGTAGTCCGTGATGTCATCAACGCGGAGAAGCAAGTCCTCGAGGCGAAGCGTCGGGAACACGCGGCCGCTATTGCCGCTAACTCAAGAGGAACTTGAGAAGGAAGCCAAGGCTCGGTTCGCGATCCAGAGGAAAAATTAGCCGCCAAGGCCGACCTTTTCCTTCACATTACGGATTGCGCCAATGAAGTCCGATGTGCCGCGAGACTTTCGTTTTCACCACCAGTCGCTTATTTTTATTTAGATGTATTATCATAACTTTGCTTGAATCAATTGTCTCGACAATTGTAGCTCCTTCTATATTTGCTTCAAATGAATAAGATCCATCCCTTTCACTATTTATTATGATTCTTTTACTGCCGTAAATAATTAACCATAATACTTATAGGATTTTTGGCAAACCCTCAATCCGGTTTGATTAGCCTTTACCAACCACCGCTTGAGTTGGCTAGCGATTATCGTGATCCGCTCGCGACGCGGACGCTGTGCTAAAAGAATGAAACTCTTCTAGACTTGTTGCTATGATATGAATACATAGCTTCGCAGACTTTACCGCAAGAGACCACCCCAAGAACGCTGTTGCATCGACTCGCCCCTTCTTAGGCTTCTCGACGAAATACCCTTAATCGAACTCGGTGTCTTCAATCGAAAGACTAAACCGCAACGCTGGGTGAGGCGCTGGCTTTATCCCTTCTTAGGCCGGATAAAATACCCCGTAATCAACTCGTGTCTTCTTCAATCGAGAAAGACTAAACCTAACGCAGGAGATGCTGGTTTTATCCCTTCTAGGCTTCGGATAAAATACCCTGATCTAACTCGGGTCTTCTTCAATCGAGAAAGATTAAACCGCACGCAGTATGCTGGACTTTAGGGTTACTTCCCCTCAACGGGTTTGATGAGCCTTTACCAACTACCGCTTGAGTTGGGCTAGCATGTAGATTATCTAAACCGCTCTACACACAACGCTGTGCTAAAAGAATGAAACTTCTAGACTTAATGCTACGATGTTGAATACGAGGCTTCGCTTTTTCACGGAAGACTAACCCGAACGCTGGGTAGCGAGGCTTTATCCCTTCTTAGGCTTCGATAAAATGCCCTTAATCAACTCGTGTCTTCTTCAATCGAAAGACTAAACCGCAACGCTGCAGGAGGCGCTGGCTTTATCCCTTCTTAGGCTTCGATAAAATGCCCCGTAATCGAACTCGTGTCTTCTTCAATCGAAAAGACTCAAACCGCAACGCTGCGGTGAGGCGCTGGCTTTATCCCTTCTTAGGCTTCTCGATAAAATGCCCTTAATCTAACTCGTGTCTTCTTCAATCGAAAAGACTAAACCGCAACGCGGTGAGGCGCTGGCTTTATCCCTTCTTAGGCTTCGGATAAAATGCCTTAATCAACTCGTGTCTTTTCAATCGAGAAAGACTAAACCGCAACGCTGTGAGGCGCTGGCTTTATCCCTTCTTAGGCTGATAAAATGCCCTAAGATGAATCTTGGTGTCCTCTTTGACCTGAGAATGATCAACCGATAAAGATTGATTGAGGTGGGAAAGGAAGAATGTGTTCTATCCTGATGCCACAGCGCATTCCTTACCGTGAGGAATTGAAAAGACTCGTGACCTTCACGGACTACCTGATCCGAAAATCTCGGCGATACCTTCACCGGCGCCACCTAAGATAAGAGGGGAACTAAGAGTGGATTCGAGAACCGAAAAGACTCAGGACCTTCACCGACAACCCGGTCTGAAAATCCCGGCAAGATACCTTCACGGGCGCCACCTAAGATAAGATGGAACTAAGAGTGGATTCCACTCGAGAACCGAAGACTCGTGACCTTCCACAACCTGTCCGAAAATCCCGCGATACCTTCACCGGCGCTACCTAAGATGAAGATGGAACTAAGAGTGGGATCTCCACCGAGAACCGAAGAGACTCAGTGACCTTCACCGACAACCCGGTTCGAAAATCCCTACAAGATACCTTCACCGGCGCTACCTAAGATGAAGATGGAACTAAGAGTGGATCTCCACTCGAACCGAAGAGACTCAGTGACCTTCCGGACAACTCGTCTGAAAATCCCTACAAGATACCTTCACCGGCGCTACCTAAGATGAAGATGGAACTAAGAGGATCTCCACCAGAACCGAAAAGACTGTGACCTTCACCGGACAACCTGGTCTCGAAAATCCCACAAGATACCTTCACCGGGGCTACCTAAGATGAAGATGGAACTAAGAGTGGGATCTCCACTCCGAGAACCGAAGACTCAGACCTTCACCGGACAACCCGGTCTGAAAATCCCACAAGATACCTTCACCGGGCGCTACCTAAGATGAAGATGGAACTAAGAGTGGGATCTCCACCAGAACCGAAGAGACTCAGCACCTTCACGGACAACCTGGTTCGAAAATCCCTACAAGATACCTTCACCGGCGCTACCTAAGATGAAGATGGAACTAAGAGTGGATCTCCACCGAGAACCTAGAGACTCAGCACCTTCACGGACAACCCGGTTCAAAATCCCTACAAGATACCTTCACCGGCGCTACCTAAGATGAAGATGGAAAGAACCCTCCGCTTATCACAAAGGGTCCGATGCTTGGAGAGGAAGAACTTTATATTCTATCTCCCAGATAAAAGGGATTTTAATTGGGCCTCTTGTTCATAGAAGGAATCAAGAGGATTTTGGTAATGTACCGTAAAATTTGTAGACCACCACAAAGAATTTGGTCGGTGAGGGAAATTATGGAGGACAAATCTAGGGTTATCCTCAAGAAAGTGGGTGAAATATCCCACCTAGGAACTTCCCATTTACTTCCAGAATTGCCGGTCGCCATTTTGGGTAATTAGGCGACGCACTATTGGAGTAAACCGCTTCTATTACAAACGGACCCTCCCATTTAGGTTCAATTTACCTTTTCTTGGAAGTGAGGATTATCGGTCGAAACAGGACCAAATCTCCTTCTTTGAAACTCCGTCGCATTCTTTGTTGAAAGCTCCCGACATCCTAGCTTGGTAGAACTCAATGCATTGTTGAGCTTCCGCGCTGCCATCTAACATCTCAAGCTCTTCGAGACGCTTTCGATGTTGTTCTCCATCGCCATCTCGCTGGCGTAGGGCTTACACGGTGACGGGATCGATCTCCAACGGAGAATCGCGCACTGTGAAACCCGGGAGTACGGGTCTCCAGCTGGCGATGCGATCACAGCGATATGCCCAGAGTGCCTCGAAGTTTATCATCCCAGCCTCGCTTTGTTATTCTTCACAAGCTTCACAAAATTTTGATAATCGCCTTGTTGAATGCTTCGCTAATCCATTTGCCGGATTATAAGTCGCTGACGAGATCTTGTATCTTGAATTTCTCGCAAAACCCGATGAAGGAATTGCCGATAAATTGGGACCATTATCATGCACGATCCGTTTCGACACCATGTCGATAAATGACATGGTGTTTGATAAACTTGATGACGGCATCGCTCCTTGACTTCTTTAGCGGATTGCTTCGCCCACTTGGAGAAGTAATCGGTGATCGCTAGAATAAACCGACGCCTTTGACCGACGGAGGAAAATGGGACCTACGACGCCCATTCCCCATGTCTCAATGGCCGTGATGTGGTCAAGGATGCAACCGCCAGAGGCCGATGCATATAATTCGCGGAATTTGACACGCATTTCCGAGCCGCATCGACCGCTGCCATTAATCATTGTTGGCCGAAGTAGCCCATTCTCCTCCGATTCGATCAGAGCTTGGGACCAGCTGTGCACACATTCACCTTCGTGCTTCCCAAGGACCTCCGCTTTGTTTGAGAGGCATCGAGCAAAGACCATCGCACTTCTACGATATAACGCTCCGGGTTTGTGTCGTAAAGAATCTTGAGCTCTTCACGATTGACTCCTCACGCCTTCCCAAGCATGCCATGTAAGACGTAGTCGATGATAGGAAAGCCAATCTGGCTCCAACTTGGTTTGGGTTGCATGTTTTGGTAACTACCCCTTATCTTCTTGTGTCTCATCGATATGGTAACTAAGAGTTGGTGAGTCCCCGACCGTAACTAGTTGCTCGGTCTAAGGTTGTGCTAACGACACGCCTAACGCCGCCAGCATCCGCGATAAGCGTTGAGGCGGATATATTCGATGAAAAACTCTTCAATGAGTCCGCTATTTCAACAGCTATCCGATGATGGGGATTAGATCCGATTCCTCGACTTCAGAGTCACCACTTAACCTCGCTTAACTATCACCTAATCGCCAGACGCTTCGAGATATTCGACCCCACCCTTGGCTAAACTAAGTCCAATAAGTAGCGATTGTATTCAGCCTACGCTATTAGAGCAAGGTTCAGTGAGTGAATAGCACGGGCATGACATGATTCCCCTGGAAACTAAGACAACCCCGACCGGCTGAAATCTTAGAACATCCGGGCACTTGCCACGGTAGCTCGAGAGGTCTGGCCAAAATACAATCGCCATATTTGTTGGTGCGATGTAGTGTTGACTTCAACTTCATCCTAAGATCATCATATAGCTCAACCGCATCCGCTGTCGGGCCGGGTGTACTAAGAGATCACAAATCGCTTGTCCTTTGACCGACTTCGTTGTTTGAAATACAAGTCATATGGGACAAGAGCAAGGCCCATTTCGCCAAACGCCAACTCATCGAGGTCTACATATAAATATCCGACCGGATTTACGCGAGATAACATAAATCATCCGTCCGACTAAATAGTGCCGCGATTTTTCAATCACACTAATGCCGCACCGCTTCACCATGGATATCGACTCAAAGACCACTAATGTTCGCCTGTAATACATCGCTCGCTCAGGACCGCCGCCGCCGCCTTTGCGCGGTAAAGCGCTTTAACGAGTGATCCGCTGCCTTGACGAGATCAAAACGGTTTTCCATCAGGTGCAACAAGAACAGAGGTTTAGCGAGATAAGACTTGATCTCTTCGAATGCTTCGGCAAAGGCCGCCCCAAATATATGACACGCCTTCTTATTCAATTTTGAGAACGGTTGGCACTTCCCGTATAGGTTCGATATGAACCGCCGGATGTACGCCATCGCCTCTTGTAACCCCCGAAGTTCTCTCTCGATTTCGGGTTGCAATTCTGAATCGCTTCACTTTGTCGATCGACGTCCTTTGTCTGCGACGACGGCCAAGGAACTTTCCACCGACATCCCAAGGAAGGATTTGGTGATTCATCTTCACCGATGAGTTCGCATGAGTTCAATACCGCTCTAAGATCTTTGATGTGATCTCCTTTGTCACGCTTTTCACGCACCAAATCGCCGACGAGCATTCGACCGCTTTTCCAAGATGATCCCGAAAATCTCTCGCCATTGCTCGCCGGTATGTTATACCGCATTTTGAGGCCGAACGGCATGACCGTAGCAATATATACCATGGGTGTTCTAAACTGTGTTTAGGCCATCGGGTGCATCTTGATTTGATTATACCCCAAAAGCCATCCATAAAGGACATTCTTTGAATCCACACGTTGTCAACTATGATGACATTGATTGAAGAGGAAAGTCATCTTTCGCAAGCGCCTCGATCTCCAGAATCGCTACTGCATCCTAATTGAGCCATTCTTCTTCATGACCGACTATATTCGCCACCCAACGGATGTTGAATTTCCTCGATGAATCCCGATTCTATGAGTTTCTTCACTTCACAACGATTGCCTCCAATATTTGTGGACTAAACCGCCTTTGCCGTTGCTTGACAGTTTGACATCCGCCTTGATGTTGAGGCGATGTGTTGCCACATTAGGGTCGAAGTCCCCGCATGTCCTCAACTCCAGCAATACATCGATATACCCCCGATTAAGACAATCAACTCTTTCTTATCTTCCGAGGGAGAGTATTGCTGATGTTTATGAGCTTAGGATGCTCTTCTCACCCATATTAACCTCGACTACCTCGCCTTTAGTGGTTCTTTGTTCAACCTATCCCCAAACCGTTTTGAGTTGATGGATCCATGGGTCTTCCCATGTTGGCACGCCTTCATCACTCTCAACAGAGAGTGTGATCGACCGTAGCCATATTTGACATTAAAGCCTTGAAAGTCTCCGAGGTCCGGTGTCAATCCTAAGCCAAGAGTCGCACTAATGTCCGCCTCTCACCGGGTGGATTATTATCAATCACCACGAAGCATTCATCTTCCGAGGAGGATTCGCAGATCCCAATCCCTTCTAAATGCATAGTAATTATCCGCTTCCTTTGGGACATATGCCGCTTAGAGGGGTTCGAGGCCTCGTCCAAACATAGACCTTCCCTCGCGTCAAGTCATACCCCCATCTCTTCATGATACCCAGTGTTTCCGACTATATCGAATGTGTGGAGGATAGGCCTATTGTCATCTTCATCTTCTTCTAAGAAATGATTCGCATCTGAACTCGATTCTCTTTTCCAGAAACCAAGTCTTTTTCACTACTTGATCTTCGTGGGATGACGAAGTGTTGTCCCAAAAGAGTCTCGAACCGCTTTTTGTAAAGCAA